>BGPR01009987.1:11998-54711 GCA_013235015.1 Araneus ventricosus | reverse complement strand
CATTTTCCGATACTTGAAAGGTCGTAAATCGAATCTGAATGTTTTCCGCCGATTTGGTGAAACTACCGAAGTGCAGCGGACAAAGTTATTGCTTTCGAGATTTGGGAGGCGTTTTAAGAGTGTGTACAATCTTTTTAGATATCAACTGTTTGAACTATGGTAGGTATAATGATTTTAAGTGGAACACCATTATACTACGACATGAAAACATTTTGTTTCAATTTCGAATTAGAATCATTCAGACTATTTTTTCATCGACAATGTCTAAAAAAAATTCATTTCTTTAAAAGTGTTTATGCATCTTAAATAGTTTTTTTTATGCTGGTGCAATTAACTGCATAAGAATACAAAACACAGTGGATAACGGACAAAGAAACTGCTCAGTCGACAGCTTCCAACGAAGAACAAGGTCAAAAGTCCGAGTTACCCTCCCTGCCATTAGAAAATATTTATTCTTCCTAACGCTCCACGATTGTCAATATGCCAATGGTTTGTCGTATGGTTTGAAGGATATTCAGGATCTGATTTTTACGGCCTCGCAGTACGAAGGTCACTTGCAAGGTGATGACAGTTGTGTGGAATACAGCATAATGTTCGACACGTAGAAACGACTGCACTGAAGATACGAAGATGATTGATTAAAAGTTAGCAGATTCTTCCATAGAATTTTTGAAGATCTTGACCAGCAACTCCTCGCAACTTGTCATTCAAGCTCCGATATTTATCAGATTCCGTATGCGTTGTTGTGTGTGAATTCGACCCCACATAAACATGCTACATACAGAGCGATCGCTGATTTCTTTCTGGGGTCGCAGCACACATCTGGAATGGGTGGAGTTTGGAGTAGTTGTCTACTTAAATTCAATGATTTGGTGTCGAGCTTCTTGAAACTTAGAGAATACAGTAGGGAGTCCATCACTATCTCAGCTTGGGATTTCGTTTTCTTTGCAGATTTGGACCGCTTAACAGTACTCAAATCTTTGGGCAACAAATTCCAAGCTCGCAGGCCTCCCAAGCTACAACTCTTGAGTATTTGATTATTCTCATTGATATTTGAGAACATGGTCACAAGTCGGTAATGATCATCCAAACAATAAAAGTTGCAAAGAAAGCGAGTACTTTCAAAATTATCTTGCTCTGCTGTTATGCTTCTACCTGAGAGGGCGAAAATTTTAGAGGGCTTAAACGATCAACCGATAGGGTAATCTGAAAAATATTTTGTCCGGATCTGCAAGGGATTTGAAATACAACTTCATGAAACACATCAAGAGTTAGAATTCCTAATTGATTGCCAAACATGCGAATTACGCGGCTGGAGTATATACTTGATGATCTTTATGAAGAGAAGTGTAGTTTTGTTATTTGACCATCTTCTTTCATCCAGACGACGACCATCTGGTTACATTACAATTAGAGGGATGCCTATCCAACTTTTTATCCACCACTTTTATCCCATTTTCCAGAGCTTGCAAGAAAACCTACAAATGCTTGAAGTATTCATACTTCTTCAACAGTGTTATAATCTCTATGTGAAATCTTGGCAGGAAAACCCACCGTGAATCTCTAGAGTGAAGTGATTATTGATGTTTCGAACGGTAAGAAGATGATTATCAATCTTGATGAACTTAACCACTCGGTACGTGTCTCTGTTAGATTGGCGGATTAAATTTAACGGTAAATTCTGCATATTCAAAGAACCATAAACTGAGAGAACAGGCAATGTGCAATGAGCATATAAATCAGACTTTCGGTGCAATGGTGAAAATAATTTTTGAATCAAACAACTAGTAATATTTTTATTCCGGCAATTATATATACGTTTATCAGTTAATAAAATCTTTCTATTTCAATGTATGTTTTTTGTATAAAAATATATATAACTTTGAAATGGATAAATATTTGCTTCAGTTGTGTGTGAATTTTTAATTTTAAATAATAACTTTTATTATACTGAGTATTTATTTAAGCACATAACGTTAATATAGCTTTACTACTTTCACATATTTTTTATGCAATTAAAATTACTAAAACATTTGCATGTTGCTCTCGGACATTGATTTAATGCTGAAACTGTGGGTACAAATTTTCTGGTAGGCAAGTTGTTCAATTCATTTTCAATATATTTAGTTTCTTGAAGTTAAAACGGTTGAACGGTTGAGTGCAGCGGTCAATTAATTACCAATAAAGATGAATGTATGTGTGTCTGTCTGTTGGCGATCTACAGAACAGATTGAAGCGCTACCAAATTTGGCACAGATATACTTTGGATGTTGAAGATGTGGACCTCGGAGATGGTTTTTTTAAAAATTTAATTCAAATTTTAAATTATTTAAAAAATCAGCAGTGGGTGCACGGCGTTGCCTGTGTGGCATAATGAATTCAACAAATTAAAAAAAAGCCCTAAATGACATAAAATAAAGTTTTAAAACTGACTGACTTTCAACCCATCTCTGACGTGTAGCTTTCACCATACTATTCCACATTTCAACATACTATCCCACATACTTCCACCATACCTTAAAAGCCTTATGAAATAAAGCTTAATGAAAAATTATAAATAAAATTCCAAAGAATTTTATTTATAATTTTTGTACTAATCTAAATTTTTAAAAGCAGATCAAATTATTTTAAATTAAATGAACAAAAATCTTTTTTTTTTTTTTGCTATGGTTAGGATGCATTGTAAGTAAAATCTGATGCATTCCTTCGACGTTTCTTTATTTAATGGAAAAGGAGGGAATAAAGTCTGTGCTTGCCTTCCCTTTGAACGTACATTAAAAAAGTAATTATTGAATTTTAAGTGAAGGCTGAATATCCTGAATATTTATGTATACTTATAAATTAAATACATAATTTAAAATTACGTTTCTGATAATAACTTATTAGGAGGAAAATCTGAAATTCCCATTACCGTTCACGGTTTCTAATTCAGAAACTTCAAATTTCTTGGAAAATAAGAAATGCTAAATTTTTTCCCTTACATATTTATGATCATTGCATGTCTACTACTCATTTTGAAATAAATTTTAGTAATTTTTTAAACGAAACATGTAGTGAACTTGAAAGGGTTAAAACACCAAGATTACATTAAATGCAAAATAAAATTTAAAAAATTAAAATTAATTTTTTTCATCAGAGGGAGAAACAAAACATTTCTCGATGAATTTAAAACTTAGAAGTTCCAATTAATTAATTAGCAAAATTAATTTTGGGGAATGAAAAGTTATTTTATTCTTCTAGAGGTTATATAATTCATTAACTGTATTCGAAGACATTCCAGTTAATGAATTACTATAACACTACTAGAATAAAATGGCTCTTTAAAGGATTAACTGGTGGAGTATGCCTGTTGAAAACTGACATGTTGAAACCATGCTGAAAACTGGCAAACAGAGCAAAATAGAAACAATGGAATGTATTAGCTATGGAAGTGAATGTAATTGCCCTATAAATAGATCTAGGATTATTGGGTTAAGCGCATATATAATTAAATGTCTTATTGCTTGTATCAACAAAAATTCCCTGCATTACTTCAAAAATAAATCAAAGAGAGTCTTAGATCAAAATTAGAGAGTAGTCTTCGGAGCGTTTTACAATCCTTCCAAGTGGAGCGAAATATCTGAGCGAATTTCGCTCCTTTCCGTTAGTTTTAATATTATAAAGGAGCAATGTGTCTTAAATTTATTGGAAATACATTGCACATAAAAAAAACTGGCCTCCTAAAATCACAAATAAACACATAAAGTGTGTACATAAAAAATATATATATTTTTATACGCATTATATATATATATATATATTTTATATAGCCATTTCCTGTGTAAATTTTTTTTGCTATTCTTTGATTGCCTAATGGCTTCCTTTAATCCGAACCCGGGTAAAATAAATTATTTAATTAGAGAGAAAATTTTTCTATAAACATAATGAAAGATATAGCTCACACAGATTTTTTTTTAAACATTTGGTTTTGTTTCCATCAGTGGCAAATCCAGGGGGGGCTATCGGGCTGAAGGTCCCCCCCCCCCCCCCCCCCCCCCCCCCCCCCCCCCCCCCCCCCCCCCCCCCCCAGAGATAGACCAGAATTCTTTATTTTATCTAAAATCACTACAGCTGTTTTTCTTAATCTCCTTTAAAGAAAGTGAAAACATTTCTTCCAGTTTTGGAGCAGCTTGAAAGTCTCTCACTTTTGTCATTCCACTTACATTTGCAGCATTGATATTAAAACCATCTGAAAACTGGCATGTTATTTTGTTAGTGAGTAAAGTCTGTAAAGTTAGTGTTTTGGTTTATATAAGCCATGATTTGGCATTCGTCACGACGATACAAAACTTTGATTACTGATCTTCCCTGACCGAACCTGGATCTGCCACTGGTTTCATAAACATTTAAAGGTACGTTCTGTAAATGTCTTCTTGTTTCTAAATGTCTTTCTTTGTCTGTTTTCTGATTAATACATTATATTCATATTATATATATATATATAATATGAATAATATTATTATATAATATGAATATAATATATAATGAACATATAGAATAATATCTATATATTCTTAACAGTTCATAGCCCAATATATTCTATAATAGTTCTAGTTCTGATTGGGAATACGTGAGCTAATAAGGAATACATTGACAGTATTCACAGTCTAACATATTCTATACTAGTTCTGATTATGGTCGAAGATAGATTAGCAATATTTGGTGAGTTGCTTCCCCAAATGTTCACAAAAAAAGCAGAAGACATTGGGGAACAGCTCGCAAATGTTTGGCTGTCGTATGTACAGCCTCTAAATGCAACAAATGATTGCTGAGTTTTGGAAAATTATTTTGATTATTCTGGAAGTGTGTGTGTTTAAAATTTGCACACTAGAGTAGGGGAGGATTGTTTTCTTTCTTGGAAATGAAAATGATGGAAATTCTTTTACAAATAGGATCAACGTATTCAGATTCTGTTATCAAATTTTCAAGTGGGTAAGTAGTCGAAACAGGTTCTGACTTATCTTCCAACTTACAATCAATGAACTTATCTTCACTTAAAGTTTTAAAAGAGCAACAAAAGAGCAATAAAAAGAAAAACGCCTTATCACTGACTGCTGTGCAAAGAAATATAAAAGGCGAAATGAAAACAAATTCTGGGCTTTTATTTTTGTGATGTCATTATGCGATTGTATAACGCCGTGCGCTACCGCTAGTACACTGTAAAAAAAATATCCACAACCATTGAGTGATCACAGCAGGTTGCTGGCAATATCCTGTTCGTAAAGCATCTGTTTTTTCTACAGACCCTGTTTTGTTTTTCCGTTTTACTTTTACTGTTTTGAATTCTCCGTTTTTTCAATACAGAAATTCCGTTTTGGTTTTTCCGTTTTTGCTTTTGCATTACTGAATTCCCCTGTTTTTTCAGAAATTCCTGTTTTGGTTTTTCCGTTTTTACTTTTACTGCTTTGAATTCCGTTTTTTCAGAAATTCTGTTTTTGGTTTTCCTCCAGTGTTTTAAGGAAATCTTGTTTCTGATTTTCTGTGTTTTAACAGAAATCTCTTTTAAGGTCCCTCTTTAGTGTCGAAAGATGCGATTTTGGAGGACAAATATAAAGAACGTCCAGGGCTCTAGAATACTGGTACAAATTTAAAATTTTTTACGAGAGTATTATGATCCATTGCTTCATAAATGATAATTCTTCAGTAGAAAGTATATTTAACGACTGTTTTAAATTTAGAATGATTTGTACATCACAGGATTTTATATTAATTTACTTGTTCCTTTTGCAAAATTTTAAAATGCTACAAAAAGTGAAATGACTAACTCTAAAGAAAAAAAATATGCATAATTTCTGTAATTTTATTCCCTAAACTGAAATACATTTTTCAATGCCGTTATTTTATTGTTTTAAGTGCACATAAATTTTATGGATTTAAAACCGAAGTTATGATTTTATGACATTTTAAAGAAGGCAATATGGACACCAACATTTGAAAATTTCAAAGTTTTTCATTAGAAGCATTAAGACAGGAAGTATTGCTTTCTAACTGTTCTAGAATCTATTTAAGGTGAATTGACTTGTTAGAAAAAAATGTAAATCATGTACCAACTAAATTTTTTAAAACTTATCTAATCAAAATCACAATGGAAACATACAAGATATACAAAAAGCTGGGATGAAATTGAATCCCATATCTTCTTCTTTTGTTTCTCATTTATTCTGAATGTGCAATTGCAATAAAACTCTCCATGTGCAATAATAAATGTCTGTCACCCAATACTTCCAATCTTTTTCAGGTATTTAACTTCCCTATTTTAACAAAATTTTCCTATTTTAATCTAGAAATACTTTTAAAAATTTTAGTTTTCGCTAAAATTTTCTTCAAATATATATCTTTTTTTTTTTTTATAATCCAACTTTGTATTGTTAATACAAATATATATAATATAGGTCTATATCTACACTGTAAATATTTTAGGTCACTACTGAGGCACCAAAAAAGTTTCAGATTTCCAAAGTATGAATGGTCACAAATTTCTCTAAGTAGAAATGATGAAGAACTTATACAAGTTTTATTATTTTTTTTTTTAAATAAATTGTTTTAAATAGATAAATAATATCGGTAAAAAACAAAAGTTAGGGATAGGTGGGGTAAATGGGACAATTTTTTAGCTTATTTTCACATTCAAAGCCTTGCGTAATAAATCATAAAATTCTTCTTGTTTTTTTTCTTCAATTGCATCTGACATTACATTCCCTTCAGGACATATCATGTAATTGACTATAATTAGTCATTAATGTAATTTCCTAATAATTATTTTAATCTATAAATTAATTAAAATTAGCTGAATAGCTTTTGATCTATTTTACTCCCCATCCGGGGTAAAATAACAGAAAATGCAAAATGATGTTTAAAGAATATATTTATTAGGGGAAATACATTAAAAATAAAAAGGTGGTCTGTTACATATCTGCTATACAATACACTATTCAAATTTTTAAGTAGTATTGTCTATGCATATTGGGTAAAGTTCTGGCCTTCTAAAACTTTACAAAGACTGGGGTCTTTCTACTGTAAATAATCTTTGCGGAAAATTAATTATTTATCATACATACATATACACAATTACTGTGAGCTGGAAAAAAAGCTTAATTACATCTTTCTCAAGAAAAACACACGATTCTTACCATTGTATATTGCGGGCAAGATGCATTTATTATAGAACTATAGAATTATGTAGCCTTTATAGAATTATAATGTATCCAAAAATGTTTATTCTTTTAAAAAATCCATAATTACGTTAAAGTTAATTAATCATTTTCCTGAATTCATATCAAAGTATTCATAGTAGTCAGGTGAAACGAAAATTTTGCTTCATGAACAATAGGTAAAATGAATATTATTCTTTAAATGTAAACTCTACTAAATATGCAAAAGAATAAGAAATCTGGGATTAATTTATTTAACTGAGAATTAACAGTTGAAAATACTAATAAATAAGCGACCCAAGACAGGATACCTAAAAATAAGCTAGTTCCTAAAATAGTGCCATAAGATACGATTAAAATTTAAAATACAATTTAATAAAAAAAATTCACTCTGAAACATAAACTACACTATACAAAAACCCTGTTCTAGAGCAGCCAAAAGTTGGTTGAGAGCCCAATTCATGATTAAAGACTCTAGCAGTATTCCACTCTAGTTTTAATCCCGAAGCGATTCTTTCTTTCAGGTCCTTAAAATTGGCCTTTGGTGAAGAAGTTGCTGGTAATAGTTTCAGCACTCGGGATTTCAAAGGCTGGGGAGCATTCAACAAATGCTCGTATCCTTCCGGAAAGGTCCGGTTTAAAGGACCTTTCTTCTAGGTTGGGTCGGTTAAATTTGACTCCACCAGGCTGAGAGTCGTTACCCCGGGATTAAAGGCTGGGAGAGCCCAATAAATGTCGTATCCTTCCGAAAGGTCTGCCGAAGGACCTTTTCTTCTAGGTCGGTTAAATGACCACCCAGGCTGGGAGAGCCTAATTCATGCTGCATCCTTCCAAAGGCCTGGCTGAAGCGTTTGTAAGAGAAAAGCTGCCCCTGGATTAAAGAGCAAAGTATATTCCACTGAGTCAAGCACACTACACATTTTGAGAGCCCAATTCATGCTGCATCCTCTACAAAGGCCTGATTTAAAGGAGCTAGAAGAGAAAAGTCGCCTCCTGGATTAAAGACTGAAAGCAGTATTCCCACTTAGTCGGGTGAAAGACTACCCAGGTTGGGAGAGCCTAATAAATGTCGTAATCCTTCCGCAAGGCCCGGTTTTAAAGGACCTAAAGAGAAAAGCTCGCCTGAATTAAAGAGTTAAAGCAGATCAAGTGTACTGAGTCGTTTAAATGACCACCCAGGCGGGAGAGCCCACCAAGGCCTTATCCTCCAAAAAAGTGTCTTGGCTTTAAAGGAGCTTAAAAAGGAAAATCTGTCCGGGAACAAAGAGTTAAAGCAGCATTCCACTTGAGTCGGTTAAATGACCACCTGCATGGGAGAGCCCACCCATGTCTTATCCTTCCCAAAAAGGCCTGGTTTTAAAGGAGCTTGAAGAGGAAAGTAGCTTCTACTAATGAGCAGCTATATTACACTTGAGCTGCTTAAATGACCACCTAGCTGGGAGAGCCAAATTCAAGTCGCATCCTTCAAAAAGGGGCCCGGGGCTTGGGGTGCCAGCATTCCACTTGAGTCAGTTAAATGACCACCCAGGTTGGGAGCCAACTGCGGCCAGAATCCTTCCTGAAGGCCTGGGCTCTAATGGAGCTCAGAAGAGAAAAAGCCTGGATTGTGAAAGCAGTTGTGCATTCCACTGAGTTTGCTAAATGACCACTCCAGGCTGGGAGAGCCTAATCTATGTCTTATCCTCCAAAAAATTACTGTAGCAGTTTGTAGAGAAAGTAGCCTGGACAGAGTTAAAAGCAGTATTCTACTTGAAATGGTTAAATGGGACCAGCCACAGGCTGGGAGATCAATTCATGTCGTATCCTTCCAAAAGTCCCGGTTTTAAAGGAGCTTGTAAAGAGAAAAGCCTGCCTCTACTAAAGACTTAAAGCAGTTGGAGAGCCCAATAAATGTCGTATCCGCCCTGGAAAGCCTGGCTTAGCACCTAGAAGAGAAAAAAAACCCTGTCTGGAATAAAGAAAGAAGTATTCCACTTGAGCTTGCTAAATGACCATCCAGGCTGGAGAGCCTAATTCAAGTCGTATCTGTCTTAAAAGGCCCTGGCTTAAAGGAGCTAGAAGAGAAAAGTAGGCCGGGATTAAAGAGTTAGCAGTATTCCACTGGAGTCGGTTAAATGACCAAGCATGTGCCGGAGAGTCTTCCACCTAAGGCCGTATCCCACAAAGTCAGTCTGATTTGAAGGAGCCAAGAGAAAAGTCAGCCCGGGACCAGGGGTGAGCAAAACAGATTCCACTTGAGCTCTGCTAAATGACCACACAGGCTGGGAGAGTCTAACGGCTCGCATCCTCCTCCACAAAGGCCCGACTGATTTTAAAGGGAGCTAGAAAGAAAAGCCGCTCTGGGATTAAAGCAGAGTTAAAGCAGTATTCCACGAGTCGGTTAAATGGACCACACAGTTGGGAGAGAGCCCACCATGTCGTATCCTTCCAAAGGCCTGATTTTAAAGGAGCGAAGAGAAAGTGCCGCCTCTGGGATTGGGGCAGAGTTAGCAGGCTCCACTTGAGTCGTGGTTAAATGACCTGGCCACAGGTTGGGGAGAGCCTAATTCATGTTTGTCCTCTTAAAAAGGCCTGGTTTTGAAGAGCTTGTAGAGAAAAGCTGCCTCTGGATTAAATTGAAGCAGTATTCCACTTTAGTTTGGGTGAGACTCACCAGGCTGGGGAGCCCAATAAATGGCTGTATCTCCTTCCGCAAAGGCCCTGGTTTTAAAGGACCAGAAGAGAAACCTGGCTTAGTGAGCTTAGAAACAGAAAAGTCGCCCTGGATTAAAGATAAAGCAGTATTCCACTGAGTTTAAATGACTCCAGGCTGGGAGCAGAGTCCAACGGCGTCGAACTTTCCCAAAAGGGCCCAAACTAAAAAAAACTTTCTCTAATCTCTGTACTACCCAGAGGCAAGGAACGGCTTGAAAAAGTAGGGGCAAAAATTTGTATGTATATGTAAAGTAGCCAGAGTTTAGGGGCAGAACAATATTTAAAAAAATTTAGTTGGCAACTTAGCTAACTTTCCTGCACACTAATTGCTTAATACTCCCTAGTTTTACGTAGCCAAAATGTGAAGTAAAAAATTTTATTCTTCAGCAAATAGTAGAAGGAACAGCCCCTTCATCTGATTCGCAGCCACTGCTCACAATTCTCAAATGCAAGTCTCTATTTACCTTTTTTTTGTTAAAGAATAATAAAAAATCAAAGGAATATAATGTGAAAAGAAAATTCCCTCAAGAAATTGTCATCTCTCGAGTGATGGTGTTTTATTTTGTATTTGGATTAGGTAGATATTTGTAGAATATGTAACAGACCACCTTTTATTTTAATGCATTTCCTAATAATAAATATATTCTTTAAGCATCATTTGCATTTATGACCCATTTTACCCCGATGAGTCAAAAGTCCGAGTAATTCTTCAATTGCACTTGACATTACATTCCTTCCAGGACATACTTCATGTAATGGACAAGTGCAATTAGTCATTAATGTAATTCTTAACAATTATTTTTTAATTATAAATTAACTCCAACTTAGCTGAATAGTTTTGATTCATTTTAATTCTATCTCGGGGTAAAATACTAAGTAAATGCAAAATGATGCTTAAAGAATATATTTATTAGAAATAATAAAATAAAAAGGTGGTCTGTTATGATATCCTGCTATATAACACACTCATTCAAATTTTAAGTAGTATTGTTCACGGTTACTGTACGGCTCTTCTAAAACTTTTACAACATCAGTCTTTTCTACTGTAACAACATCCTCTTTTACAGTGAAAACATAAAACTCTTCTTACAGGTTGGGTTCCTCACTCTTTACAAAACAAAAACAAGGAATCTTAAAAAAAATATTATATTAATTATTTATCACACATACATATACAATACAATACTGTATGGAAAAAATAACAATTACTGTATGGAAAAAAAAAGCTAATCTATATCTTCTGCAGTCACACGATTCTACCATATTGCAAGATTGCATTTATTATAGAACTGTTTTAAATTTTAGTATAATTTATGTATCTTTAAAAAATACTAATTCCTTAAAATCTATAATACCATGTTAGTTAATTAATCATTTTCCTGGAATTATATATCAAAGTATTCATAGAAGTTGTGGAAACGAAAATTTTGCTTATGAACAATGTAGGTAAATGAATATTATTTGCGAATGTAAATTCTATCAACATGCAAAGAATAAAGAAATTCAAATCCACATTAATTTATTCAACTTAGAAATTAACAGTTGGAAAATATTGACACGATTGAAAACTGACGAGTTGAAAATACATGATACGGGGATGACCCTGTAGGGAATTGCCTCCCAACTTGGGTGGTCATTTAACGACTCCAAGCGGAATAAATACTGTTTAACCCAATTTTAGTTTCATTCCACTTTAGTTGCATTTCTATTATAAATTATTAAAAGCTTTTTAATTTTCATTGTTTTGCCTGTTAATATTTTTTGTCAGTATTTTCAACTGCTAATTCTGGTATTTATTATAAATTATTAGTATTTTAATTATTGTTGTTGCCTGTTAATATTTTGTCAGTATTTTCAACTGTTAATTTTAAGTTGAATAATCCACTTTTATTGCATTTATTATAAATATTAGGTATTTTAATTATTGTTGCTGCTTGTTAATATTTTGTCAGTATTTTCAACTGTTAATTTTATTGAATAAATTAAAACATAATTAATAAAAAAATTTACCCTGGAACATAAACTACTATACAAAAAAAACCTCTGTCTCTAGGAGCAGCTAAAAAGCTGGCTGGGAGAGCCTAATTAAGGATTTCACACAGACTCTAGTGCTGTATTCCCACTTAGTTTTAATCCTGGAAGCTGACTTTTCTCTCTTCTAGGTCCTTAAACGGGCCTTTGGTGAATAAGCCATGACATTAGTTTAGCACTCGGGATTAAAGGTTGGGAGAGCCCAATGAAATGTCGTATCCTTCCGGAAAGGTCCGGTTTCAGCTAACCTTTCTTCTAGGTCGGTTAAAATGACCACCCAGGCTGGGGAGAGCCCACCCATGCCGTATCTCTTCCAAAAAGGCCTGGTTTTAAAGGGAGCTAGAAGAGAAAATGCCTCGGGATTAAAAGAGTTAAAGCAGTATTCCACTTGATGGCGAAGACCCATCCAGATGGGGAGTATTTCCAATCTAAGTCGTATCATTCCTAAAAGGCCCGGCTTCTTAAAGGAGCTAGAAGAGAAAAGTGTGCTTCGACTAAAGCATTAAAGCAGTATTCCACTTGACGGTTAAATGACCACCCAGGTTGGGAGAAAACCACCCATGTCGTATCCTTCAAAAGGCCTGCCTTAAAGGAGCAAAGATAAAAGTTGCTCGATTAAATAGTTAAAGTAGAGTTCTCCACTTGAGTTTGCTTGAACTGAGACCACACAGGTTGGGATCTCATGCCGTATCCTTCCAACAAAAAAGGCCCGGATTTTAAAGGAGCTAGAAGAGAAAAGTCGCCTTTGGGATGAAAGTATAAGTTAAAATAGCATTCCACTTGAGTCGGCTAAATGACCACACAGGCTGTGAGCATTATGTCATGTGATGATTATACTCAGTAAGTTGTCATTCTTCCAATTAACTGAAATTTTGTAATTATATTAATATAATTAGGTTACAAATACTGATGCAATATATTATAATGTGCAAGTTGTTTGTATTATCATTTTTTAAAGTTTGAAAATTCAAATCTTTAAAGAGCTGTTGCCTACCCCAAACCTGGCTACTTTACATGTACATAAATTTTTTGCCCCCCTTACTTTTAAAACCCATTCGCCGCCCTGGGTAGTAATGAGATTGAGAAATTTTTTGATTTTGGGGCCTTTGGCTGATCTACATGAGTCTGACCTCTCCAACCTGGGTGGTCATTTGAAACGACCTGAAGGGAGTCACTGCTTTAATCCCTTTTAATCTCAGCTTTACTTTTCCTTCTCTAGCTCCTTTTAAAACTGGGCCTAAGGAAGGATACTGACTTGAATTGGCCCCTCCCAACCTGGATGGTCATTTGGGACTAAACTAGAATACTGCTTTAACTCTTTAATCCCTGAGGCTAATTCTTCTGTTCCCAGCTCCCTTTAAAACCGGCTCTCTTCAGGTCCTCAAAACCGCCTTTGCGGAAGGATACGACATTTATTGGGCTCTCCCAACCTGGGTGGTCTCTTCTCACCTGGGACTAAAGTGGATTGCTTGGCCTCCCAACCCAAGGTCTTCACCCGGACTAAAGCGAATACTGCTTAAAGTCTTAATCCTGAGAGGCGACTTTTCTCTAGCCTTAAAACCGCCTTTTGGAAGGATACATGAATTAGCTCTCCAAATCTGTGTGTCAATACGAACTGACCAAGGGAATACTGTTTTAACCTTTAATCCCGAGGCGACTCTTCTTCAGCTCCTTTAAAAATCGGGCCTTTGTGAAGCTGATACGACATGAATTGGGCTCCTCCCAACCTGTGGTCATTTTAACTGACTCAAGTGGAATACTGCTTTAACTCTTTAAACTCGAGGCGACTTTTCTCTAGCCTTTAAAATCGGCCTTGTGGAAGGATACGATATGAATTGGGCCTCTTCCAACCCAGGCCATTTAACCGACTCAAGTGGAATACTGCTTAACCTTAATCTCTGAAGCCCTTTTCTCTTCTAGCCCTTTAAAACTGGGCCTTTTAGGAATGATACTGACTTGAATTGGGCTCTCCTAACCCATTTAACTCAATCAAGTGAATACTGCTTAATCCTTAATCCCGAGGCGACTTTTCTCTTCTAGCCCTTTAAACCGGGCCTTTTTGGAAGGATACGATATGAATTGGCTCTCCCAACCTGCGGTCACGAACTGACTCTGGCGGAATACTGCTTTAACTCTTTATTCCCGAGACGAGTTTTCTTTCCAGGTCCTTGTAAAACTGGCCTTCCGGAAGGATAACATATAATGGCTGGGCTCTCCCAACTGCTTTAAGTCTTAATCCTGAGGCGATTCTTCTCTTCTAGCCCTTTAAAACCGACTCCTTTGGCTGATACGACATGAATTGGCCTTCCCAACCTGTGGTCATTTAACTGACCCAAGTGGAATACTGCTTTGTTCTTAATCCCGAAGCCATTTCTTTCTCTTCTAGCTTCAACCGCCTTTTGGAAGGATAAGACATGAATTGGGCCTCCTAACCCGGGTGGTCATTTAACCTGACTCAAGTGGAATACTGCTTTAACTTTTAATCCCGAGGCGACTTTTCTCTTCTAGCTCCTTTAAACCCGGCCTTTTTGGAAGATAATACGACATGAATTAGCTCTCCTAAACCTGGGTGGTCATTTAACTTATTCCGCAAGTGGAATACTGCTTTGAACCTTGCTGATGTTGAAAGTTTCTTACGGCTTGTAACTTTAGCTGCCCAGAGACAGAGGTTTTCTTTTGTTTCAGGGCAAATTTTTTATTAATTGTGTTTTTCTAATTTAACTATATCATGCAGCACCCGACACAGGAACACAGCATTTTTTTTATTGTGCCCGTCTTGGGTCAGTTTATTTATTAGTATTTTAATTATTGCTGCTGCCTGTCTTATCTTTGGAATTTCTTTGTAATGTGTATTCTCTTTGCATGTTGGATAGAGTTTACATCTGCAACAATATCTATTTACCTGCTACTGTCTCATGGTTAAAACATATCATAAAAAAAATAACTATCTTAATTTAATGTACTTAATTAAAAAAATGATTAATTTTACAGTGCAGCCAAAACATTGCAGTAGCCTTTACAGGGATTGTGATTTTATGTTTTCCTGATACGATAAGACATTGGATAAAGAGGATATTGTTACAGCAGAAAAGATTGATAAGGTAAAAGTTTTGCACAATATTATTTCAAAAAAAACTTTTACAAATTGCAGAATTTTTATAGTATACAATAGTGTATTCACACAACACTAATGATTATTTTAATATCGAGACTATCTTTAAATTTTTAGTAGATTGTTCACGGTTATTTGCACAACCGTGAACAATACTACTTTAAAATTTGAATATATTGTTTTAGCAGAATATGTAACAGACCACCTTTTATTTTAATGTATTTCCTAATAAATATATTTTCACATCATATTTATTAGGAATTACATTAAATTCTAATAAATATGATAATTCTAAATTCCTAATAAACATGATAATTTATTAGGAATTTTAATACAATTACATGATATGTCCTGAAGGAAATGTAATGTATTAGGAATTTTAATATTAATAGCATGATATGTCCCCTAGCTAATTAAATTCAGGACATATCATGACATTCTTGAGGACACATTCCTTCAGACATATTCAGATATTCTGAATAATTCTTGATATCATAATATTATGTCCTGAAGGGAATGTAAATGTCAAGATGCAAATTGAAGAAAAAAAATAGGAAAAATTTTAAGGATTTTATTGCTACAAAACTTTGAATGAAAAATAAGCCAAAAAGTGACCCATTTTACCTCAATCTGTCCCTAACTTTTGTTTTTGCAAATATTATTTATCTATTTAAAACTTAATTTGTTAAAAAAAATAATAAAATTTGTATAAGGATCTAGCCAAATAATTTCTACTAAAATTCCAGATATCTTTGGAAATCTGAAGCTTGGTGCTATAATTAGAAGACCTAAATATTAAATTATTGAATATGAACCTATATTATATATTTATTAATAACAATGCTGAAAAGTTGGATTATAAAAAAGAATGTATATTTGAAGAAAAATTTGTGAAAATGTAAAAATTTTAAAAGTATTTCCTGAATTAAAGAGAAAACGTATAAAAAATAGGGAAGTTAAATAATTTGAAAAAAGATTGGCTGAAAGCACATTGAAGTATTTATAGGTGACAGACATTGTAAAAGTACATGGAGAGTTTTATTGCAATTCGTACATTCCAAAATAAATGAAACAAGATATGGGATTCAATTTCACTGCTTTGTATGCTCTAATAGATTTTTGGATTAGATGTTTTAAAAGATTTAATTTGGTATGATTTTTTACATTTTTTTTTTCTAACAAGTCAATTCACCCTTAAATAGATTCTAGGAGAAGTTGTACATTAGAAGTATTACTAATAAGAATAAGCAGCATAAAGCATTGAGACACATCATAAATGGATATTAGAATGATGAAACATCAATATGTTACAAATGGTTAATACCAGATAACCATTTATGTATATTGTTGACCAAGTGTTATGTACTATGCTGAATATTTTTTGCATTTAAAATGGAAGCATTTTAATAATTTAATCTCAAACTCATGAACTATTTTTAGAAAACAATTAATTCCCTCCTTCCAGTGTTATACACTTGCTTTATTCCTTAAAAATTCAAAAGATTTTTTTCCTGTAACGGGCCAGTAACCAAGTAAATTGTATAAAAAATCAATTGAATTGGTCTTTCAATTTATTCATGTTATTACTATTTATTCCGAAAAGAAAATGAGTTCAATAGGGTGTTATTGAAAGCAGGAAGAAAAAATAAAACAATGGAATAATGGCACTTTCATGATACTCAGGGGAAAAGAACAGTAAATTAAGGGGACGTATACCCTTAAAGAGTGAGAAAAGTGTGGATTTTGCGAGAAAGGGCTGACTCATGCCCCGACTCATTAAATTGAAATGAAACATACACATCCTTTTTTCTGTTACACACCTGGGCCCTTTCCGAATATTGTGTACATGACTGTTTGAACCTTCTAATGAAAAACTTTGAAATTTTAAATATTTGGTGTCCATATTGCTTCTTTAAAAATGTCATAAATCATAACTTCTGGTTTAACCATAAAATTTATGTGCACTTGAAAACAATAAATAACGGCATTGAAAAATGTATTTCCGGTTTTAGGAACAAAAATTACAGAAATTATGCATATTTTCTTCTGAGTTAGTCATTTTAATTTTTGTATTTTAACACCCTTGGTAAAAAAGGAACAAGTAGGTATTATAAAATCCTGCAGATGTGTGTAACCATTCTAAAATTCCTAAAAAAACAGTCGTTAAAATGTACTTTCTACTGAAAATTATCATTTATGTAAACAATGATCATAATACTCGTAAAAAATTTTAAATTTGCTTTGTAAATTGATAAGAGCTCCTGACGTTCTTTACTATTTGTCTCTAAAATCAGTATCTTTCACACTAAAGGACTTTAAAAAGAATTTCTGTTAGTACCACGAAAATCCAGAACAGAATTTTGAAACACGGAAAACCAAAAACGGAATTTGAAAAAAAACGGAGAATCTGAAACGGTAAAGTAAAACGGAAAACCAAAACGGAATTCTCTGAAAACGGAGAATCTGAAACGGTAAAAGCAAAACGGAAAACTAAAACGGAATTTCGGTGAAAAAACGGAGACCCGAAAACGGTAAAAAAGTAAAAAAAACGGAAAACTAAAAAACGAATTCTGTAGAAAACGGAGAAATGCTTTACAAACGAATATTGCCGGCAACATCAAGATTGCCGGTAAAATTTTTTTTTCCGTGATTTGACGGATATTTTTTTTTACAGTGTATCAGCAGTACGTTATATCGGCGGTGCTCTGTCGCATAATGATGATCACAAAAAATAAAAAAAGCCCAGAATTTGTTTTCATTTCGCCCTTTTATATTTCTTTTGCGGCAGTCACATTGAAGAGCGTTTTTCTTTTATTACTCTTTTGTTGCTTCTTTCAACGTCAAGAACCTGTTCTGGATTCATTTAATTCGACAGAAAACTGATAACAGAATCTGAATACGTTGATCCTTTAGAGCGTTTATAATTACTGACTTGCTGCCTACTAGGATATCTGAAAATCATTGCGATATTATATAGTACTACACTTAAATGCCATAAAGTGTTTGAATAGATTCTCTGAAAATATGATGGTATGACTGAATAAACAAAATTGATTTTTTTCATTGCAGAATAGAATAGATTTTCTTTTGAAAGTTATACAAATCCTATGTTACTTTACTAAATATCAGCGTTTTTTTCATAGAAATATAACTGTCTTTACTAAATATCATGGTTTTTCCTAGCCAAAATAATGCTTTATACCAACTAATTTAATAGTCATTATTAACAACTAATTTAATATGATAATGCATAGATTTTATTTCTTCATTTAGGAAAAATCCATGCACTAATAATATCTCATTCATTATAAGAGTTAACTTTTATTTATTCTCCTATTTCTTGCTTACATTTAAGGTTACTAATTGAGGTCATATGTGCTATGCTTATGCCTTTGTTTTGGGTCCTAAGTTTAATTTATTAGCAAGCTTCATTTATAGGGGATATTATAGTTTGTAGTGGACTTGAAAATATTTGTTTACACTTTTTTTTTTTAGAAAATTTAGCAGCATTGCTAATGCTTGCAGACGTTATTAATAAAGGAGACGGTGGAAACTCAGCACGTCTCGAGAGGTGCTATAGCATCCACTGTCTCAACGTCGGAAATCAGCTGATACTGCAATATGTACAGACATCTTCATTGTATGTGCAGGCCTAGACAAGCATGTCTGCAGCACATTGGCATTATATTCAGAGGTCCCGTGGATAGAGGTTTCGAAACTATCAAAATGGTGGGACTGGAAATCAAGACCTAATTCCATAATTTGTTCAAAAGTTATTGCAAAACCTTTTACTGTCTCTGTAGTAAGAAACAATTAACAACTATTAGTTTGTAAAAATACATTACAGAAAAAAGATTAGAAGACAAAGAAAGACATTTACAAACAGAAGCATTTTAAAATATATATATATAAATATATATAAAAAAATATATATATATTTTTTATATTACTTATATATTTTATTTGCGATTTTAAAGTCGTTTTTTATTGTGCAATGTATTTCAAAAACTTGGTAATTATATAGCCCTAACCCAATAATCTGATCTATTTATAGGCAATTATCATCTCACTTCCATAGCTAATACATTCCATTGTTTTCTATTTCTTGCCTCTTGTCTTGCTCAGTTTTCAGCATGACACAATCATGTCAGTTTTCATATTGGGCATACTCCACCCAGTTAATCTCCCCGTCTATAAGTAATTATAGTAATTCATAACTGGAATGTTTCGAATACAGTTAATGAATTACTATAACTACTAGAATAAAATGGCTTTCCATTTTTTTTAAAATTAATTTTGCTAATTAATTAGTGGAACTTCCTAAGTTTTAAATTCATCAGAAATGTTTGTTTCTCCCTGGAAAAAATTAATTTTAATTTTTAAATTTTATTTGTATTAATGTAATCTATGTATTTTAACCCTTTCAAGTTCACTACATATGTCTTTAAAAATTACTAAATTTATTTCAAAAAAATGAGCATTGCAGTGCAGCTGATCATAATATGTAAAGGAAAAAATTTAGCATTTATTTTTCGACTTGAGTTTCATAGAGAAAACAATGCAACGGTAATGAGGTAGTTTTCCTCCTCCTAATAAGTTATTATCAAGAACTATCACTTTAAATTATGTTTAATTTCATAAGTATACATACCAGATATTCAGGATATTCAACCCTTCATAAAATTCAATATTACTTTTGTATGTTTGCAAGGGAGAGGCAGCTAAGACACTAGAGCTTCCCCTCCTTTTCCATTGATAAAAGTACGTCCGAAGGAATACATCAGATTTCTGTATTACAATACCATCTAATACTAAAAAAAAAAAAAAGATCTGTTCATTTAATTTAAATAATTTATCTGCTTTTTAAAAAAATTTAGATTAGTATAAAATTATAAATAAAATCTTTGGATTTATTTATAATTTTCTTTTTATTTCATAGGCTTTTTAAGGTATGGTGGAAGCATTCAGGATAGATGTATATTGAAATGTATAGTATGGGTGAATACACTAGAGATGGGTTGAAGTCAGTCAGTTTTAAAAACTTTTATTTTATGTCATTTAGGACTTTTTTTAATTTGTTGAATTCATTATGCCTACAGGCAGCTCGTGAACTTACTGTGTTTTTAAATAATTTAAATGTTGAATTAAATTTTAAAAAACCATCTCCAGAGTCCACATCTCAACATTCCAAAGTATATTTGTGAATGGTCGATAGTCCAATCCTGTTCTGCTGATCCCTTAACAGACAGACACACATAATCTCGATCTTATGTGGTAATTAATTGACGCTCACTTCTCAACCGTTCAACCATTTTAACTTCAAGAAAACTAAATATAGTTTAAATGAAGAACAACTTACTATGAAAATTTGTGCTACAATTCAGCATTAAATCCGTGACAATCAAAGGCAATATCATAAAAATAGTTTTATAATTTTCTTGCATAAAAATAAATGTGAAAGTTGGTATTAATATATTAACGCATTATGTGCTTAAAGTAGATGCTCAGTTAATAAAGTTATTATTTAAAAATTCAAAAATCTCACACACAAATGCAAATATTTTCATTTCAGTTTTTTTATACAAACAGTATCCACATTGCAAAGTGAAGATTTTATTAACTGATAAAACGTTATATATAATTTGTGAATAAAAAAGTATTACTAGTTGTTTGATTCAAAACTTTTTTGCCATATGAACGAAAGTCTGCAGTTATATGCTTCAGTACTGCCTGTTCTTCAGCTGTTATCGGTTCTTTGAATATGTAAATTTACCGTTAAAATTTAACCTGCCAATTAAAGAGACAATTGTGCTTTCGGTGTTAAGTTTAAAGAATTTGATATATCTTCCTTTTACGTTCCGAAACATCAATAATCCTTCTCAGATTCAGGTGGGTTTCTTCAAATTTCGCAAGGTCTATAGCACTTTGGAAGCTAAATTAAACTCTTCCTAGAATTTCCGTGCAACAAAATATCTGTAAAATGGTGATAAATTGAATATATCCCTCTATATAATCGTCAAACAGGTACGTCTAGTGAAGTCAATAATCAAAACTGATCTCTCTAGTCATCGTACTACGTATGATAAGGATTAAATTCTAACCTCTGATTGTTTTAAGATGCTAGATATAACTAAATACCGCAGATCCGGACAAAATATTTTCAGAGTACCTATCAGTTGACGTTAAGCCTCTAAAATTTTCGCCCTCCAGTGAAGCATAGCAGAGCAAGATAATTTTCGAAGCTCTTGGCTTTTTTGCAACTTTTATTGTTTAGGCAGTCATTACAATTGACTTGTGAACTATGATTCTCAAACATCAATGAAAATCCGTCTTCAAGAGTTGTAAAGCTTGCTGGAGGCCTGACTTGGAACATAAAAGTCAGAATTTGGAGAACTTCAGGTAATCCAAGTCTGCAAAGAAACCTTGCAAATCGAAGCATTGACAGAGATGATGGACCCCTGCTGTTCTCTAGTTTTAAACTCGACACCAGTCATTGAATTAAGTGAAAAATCTATCAAACTCACACCGTTCCAGATGCGCTGCATTTGAAAATCAGGACGCACTCACCATATTTTATGTACGAAATGTCAGAGCTTGTGCCTTACGCGATCTGATAATATCGAGGTTTCTGTGACAGTAAGGATTGCGAGTTGCTGGTCAAATCTTCACAAGAATTCTAGAAGAATCTGCAACAACTTTTAATCAATCATCTTCGTATCTTCAGTTCAGCTGATTCTTTGTACGTGCGGAACATTATACTGTATTTCCACGTCCGCAGTGCACTTTCGATACTGCAGGCGTGCTAAATAGATCTAAAATGTCCTTCAAACCGCACGTGAAACATTGGCTATAGTTAACTGTGGAGCGTTGGAAAGAATAAATATTTGTCTACATGGACGGGACCTGACTCGGATCTGACCTTGAATACTTGTTTCGTTAGTGGAAGCTCTGCGATGCAGCTCTCGCTGTCCCGTTTATCCGCCTTTTTGTATTCTATGCAGTTAATTGCACCGACATAAAACTTTTTTAAGATGCATAAAACTAAAGCTGAATTTAAATTGTCGATGAAAAATGGTCGAATGATTATGGTTGAAATGAACAACACCGCATCGTAGGTATAATGATGCCACTTAACCATTACCTACCTGGAATCTAGTTGATACTCCAAAAGGATTGTAACACTCTTAAACGCCTAATCTGAGAAGAATCTGTCCCTTTATTTCATTGGTTCACCGTCGGCGGAAAACATTAGATTCGATTTTACGGCTCAGGTATCGAAGGACACCTGCAGGTGATATAGTTGTGTGGAATACAGTAATGTTCTGTTAACGTAGAAATGACTGCACTGAAGATAAGATGGATTGAATTAAAAGTTTGGTGCGATTCTTCATGAATTCTTGAAGCATTACTCCAGCAATCCCAATTCTGTCATTCAAGCTCCGATATTTATCAGATTCCGTAAAGGCAGAGGCATTCAACTACATAAACATATACAGAGATCGATTTTCTGGGGTCGCGTCATCTGGAAGGGTGAGTTTGATAGTTTGTTACTTAAATTCCAATGCGGCAGTTGAGTTTCTCAGAAAACTTAGAGAACACAGCAGGGAAGTCCATCTCATCTCGTGCTTGGGATTTCCTTTGCAGATTTGGATTCTATGAACAGTACCAAATCTTTGCAACAAACCAAGCTCGCAGGGCCTCCCAAGCTGAGCAACTCTTGAGACGGATTTATTCACATATTTTATACGAAATATGGTCAGTAGTTATCAAAAAATAAAAAGTTGCAAAAAGAGTACTTTCAATTATTCGTATCGCTGTGTATGTTTCACTGAGGGCGAAAAATTTTAGAGGCTTAACGTCAACGATAGGCGGGTATCTGAAAATATTTTGTCCGGATCTGCAAGGTGGATTTGAGTACATTCCCTCGAAACACATCAAGAGTTAGAATTTAAGCCACATGCCAATTACGCGGCTGCGGTCATACTGATGATCTTTATGAAGAAGAAGGCCCAGTTTTGTTATTGACTCCATCTGCTTTCATCCGATCGACGACATTCTGGTTACATTACAATGGAGATGCGGCCTATCAACTTTTATCCACCACTTTTATCCATCATTCGTACATGAAACTCAAAATGCTTGGCTATTACATATCTTCCAATAGTGTTATAGATCTCTTGCTGAAATCTTGGCAGGAACCCACCTGAATCTCTGAGGAAGTGAATTAGGTTTCGAAGGTAGAAGATGATTATCACTTGATGAACTTAACCACTGAGTACGTGTCTCGTTAGAATTGGCGGATTAAATTTAACTGTAAATTACATATTCAAAGAACCATAAACTGAGAGAACAGGCAATGTATGAGTTATAAATCAGACTTTCGTTCATATGGTGAAAATAATATTTTGAATCAAACAACTAGTAATAATTTTTATTACAATTATATAACGTTTTATCAGTTAATAAAATTTTCATTTCAATGAGATGTTTTTGTATAAAAATATATAACTTGAAATGGATAAATATTGGCTTAGATTTTTGTGAATTTTTAATTTTAAATAATAACTTATTATACTGAGCATTTATTTAAGCACATAACTTAATAGCTTTACACTGCCTGCTTTACATTAGGTTAGTTTTTATGAAGTAAAATTACTAAAACTATTACGTATGTTGCGCTTTGATTGTCTGTAGTTTAATAAGAAATGTAATACAATATGTGTTTTTTCATTAGCTTTTTGGCGACTTGGTGTCAATGAAGTGTCAAGCTATTGCTTTCGAGATTTGGCGGCGTTTTAAGAGTGTGAACAATCTTTTAGATATCAACCGTTTAAACTTATGGTAGGTATAATGATTTTAAGTGGCATAACATGAAACATTTGCTTCTCTAATTTCGAAAATCATCATTCGACCATTTTTTCATCGACAATCTTTTAAAAAAATTTTAAGCTTTAAAAGTATGTTTATGCATCTTCAATAGTTTTTTTATGCCTGTGCAATTAACCGCATAAGAATACGAATCATGGCGGATAAACGGGACAGCGAAACTGCTCAGTCGCCAGCTTCCAACGAAACAGAACAAGGTCAGTGGTCCAAGTTACCTTCCCTGCCATTAGAAAATATTTATTCTTTTTTAACGCGCCATGATCAAGCTAATATGTCAATGGTGTGTCGCCAGTGGTTTGAAGGATATGGTTCTAACGGAGATGATGGAGATGATGGTTGTAGATCATCAATTCCATCAAGCATAGTCTATCCATAGAGTCCATCGATCAAGCGATAGGAAGAGTGCATCGATCTAGAGATAATAAGAATTCAGTAACGACGATAATAAGAATCCATCATCAGGCCATGTTGCCCTCATTTCCGTACCGGAACAAAAGTAACACCACCACAGTCGTGCAACCAGTGCGGGCTATGTCCGGAAAGAGCGTGCGCTCTAGCCGATTTCTATTGTTATATATATATATATATATATATATATATATATATATATATATATATATATATATATATATCTTATTCATGGTATTTGTATATCACCATGTAATCTAAATCCAAATAAAACCGGTATGCAAATATAAATAATATATATATATATTATTTAAAAGTGATGTATTGTTCAAATAATAACTATTTGATATAGGATTTATTTCTTGTTTATTATAAAATATATATGTATGTTAAATATAATATATATATATATATATTAATGATATCGAGGCTAGCCTCTCACCCTGTTCCGGAACAAATATAACAACACCACAAACAAGCCTCTATAATATTACAATTTATTCTAAAAATCTATGTTTATTCCCTCAGTCCAAAAACGCAGGAAACTTTCAGAAGCCCTAAATGAAATATTTTTCATTATACTTTACGATAAGTTCACAGCTTATGGAAAACATTTTTCATACATATCTAAAATAGAAGAAATCTTTTTTTTCTTATCATTTATCTTACCACTAAATTATAAAAATACTATTTTATCAAAATAACTTCTAAAAAAACTAACAAAATGCATACCTTATTAGGAAAATATTTCTGATTCACCACTGTTTCCTGCAGTTATTTCAAGGGAGTTTTCTCTTCTGAACTTAACTTTTTATTCACAACTAAACGCACTTTTATAGATGGCATAGCAGACGCTTTCAGGTTGGTATTGTTTAAATTATGAAAAGAAAAACATTTTTCGAAAATGAAACTCAACAATGATCCACAGATTACGATTGTTGTCGTGGATTTTTATTTTCAATGTGTTCAAAAATTTTTATTTTCAACAAAGAAAATGCAATAAAATCTACTAATAATAAAGGAGAATGTGTATGTCCTCCTAACCTTTTTACTTTCTCGTATACGAAGTATACAAAAAGAAAGTATTGTAATCGTCAAAAAAAAAATTCGAACTCGAGATTTTGATGAATCTCCACTTAGAAAGTATACGAGAAAGTTTAAGGGAGACTACTCCCGCTGGTTAATTTAATTTATTATTTATTTATTTATTATTATTTTAATTAATTAAAATTTTACCTATTAATAGCAATATTAAAACACATTGCGGCATGCTCCATTTGATATCATACTCATCTGTACCAGTTATATAATATCCATATATTAGATATCCTTATATCAATAATTATAATCATACATTTAATAAGTTTAATAAAGACAGTTTTTAAAAACGCACTAGTATTAGGGTAAGAGAAAAAGTAGAATTTTCTTTATTTTAACTATTTTCTACTCAAGATTTTATGTTACATTTCATTGTTAACCCTCTAACTGCGGGTAGTTTTAGTACACCCTTTCACCCTAAACGCAAAAAAGAAAGAAAAATATACATGTCAGGTATTTAATGTGATAAAGTGGCCAATAAAAAATATGTGCATGACTATTCATTTTGTAATCAATTATAAAAATTTAAAATTTTCATAATAGCTATTTATGAAGATATATTTTTATAATTTAGTGACAAGATAAACGATAAGAAGAAAAAGATTTATATTTATTTATGCAAAATTTAGTGACACATAAGCCACAGCCTTAAAAAGTGGTTTATAAACAACACCCGCAGTTAAAGAGTTAAAGATATTGCAGAATAGGGAAATCAATTTTTTTCTCAACTTCAGTACGATGTGGTGGAATCAAAATTTAATGAAATTGACCAATTAACTGATAATTAAATTCTAAAAATATTAAAATTATGTATTATCATTGAAAATACACAAGTATATACAAATTTAAAAACCGCACCATATGAGTTAAATATTGATTCCATTTTCACAAACATGAAATATGTCAAGTTAAATAAAAGTGTGAAATAATCTTTAAAAAAATATATATATACCTTTAAATAAAAAATATTTGAAACAATAATTTAAGTCCCCCCCCCCCCCAGTAAAAAGTGAGAAACTCCGTTTCACCGGTTACTGCAGCTTCTATCTTCTTCTAGTTCCTCCATGAAGGAACAGGAAGTAAAAGGAGCAAGTTTTCAGAAATTCCCAAAATTTCTTAACAAAAGAGAAAGGGTGGGGTCAAAAAGACCCCATGCATGTGCTGATGGTTAAGTACTGGGAATTGAGACATTTGATATAGACAATGGATTTTCATTTTATCAAGCATTAATATGTTTACTGGTAGATGTGAAACCGAAAATGTTATATTCAGTTTCATATTGTTGCAAAATCTTTCCGTGGATGTATGGTGTAAACAGTCCAACACGCCGGATAATGGAAAATGAAGGTTTATTTACAAATACGAAGGAAAACACGTAGAACAGGTTCTACGTGTAGGAAACAATAGTTCTTACACATATCAGCAATGCAAATTGATAAATAATAAATGATAAATTGATAAATTGATATATTGATAAATTGATAAATTGATAAATAATGATAAATTGATAAATAATTGATAAATTGATATATTGATAAATTGATAAATTGATAAATAATGATAAATTGATAAATAATTGATAAATTGAATGATAAATTGATAAATAATGATAATAAACAACATTATAACAAAATTGATACTTTCAATAGCGCTCAGCTCACCAGCTTCCTAGCTAGCGCTGCGGGTAGAACTCCAAAGAAGTTCGCGCCCCAAAGCGATCCCAGTTGATCAAGACACCCTCCGTCGTACAAGCGCTCCCCTTATATAGTTTTCCCGGCAGACCGTGACATCACATGGAATGATCTAGCACATTCATGGCATATCTTCTTTCCTAATAGAGATATCGAGAAGATTCCAGCATCTTTGAGATCCCATATTTCGTCGCCAAAATCGCCAAATTTGTATCCAAGTCGCCAAGGCCAGGGGTCCAGACTTGGCTACTGTCCGTCATCTCATACTTACCCCTGTACTGTCCTGACCACGTTGTAGCATAGTTGACAATCGGCGATTTCTTTCTTCGTCAGTTTCAGGAACTCTCCTTTCACGTTTTCTAATTGCCTGCTGTCTACAGGCCGCATCCCCTGTAACTCCTCTTTCTTTTAGGCATCGGAAAAAGCGAGAATTAAACAAAGCAAAAATAGTAACTTCCAAATATCTTGCAGGGCTATCTCGAATAATGAGTCATTCCTTGGCGGAGAGAAGAAGTAACGCTTAGATAATAAACAAACAAACTTAGATAACACAAACTTAGATAAACAAATATACCAGCGTTGCTTGGGATAAATATTTTTTCGTATTCCCGCGTCTAATATTTTTATGAAATTTTAACTGTAGGCTAATATGATACTTTTACTTCCATATGATTTAATATGACTTTTTCCATCACATTAATAATATACTAAAATATCAATAGAAGCCTTTTCATGAATTCGCTTTTTATCTAATCAGTTACATCGCTTGCTTTCGAGTAATATGCTTTCGCCATTTGTGTTTATCATTGGTAAACTAAATAAAAATAAAATAATGAGACAAATGTGGGACTAGTATGGTGAAAGCTACACGTCAGAGTTGGGTTGAAAGTCAGTTAGTTTAAAAACTTTATTTTATGTCATTTTGGGCTTCTTATTTGTTTTCAAGTTCTGGGTTCTTGGAAAACTTTTACTGAAGTGGAAAAATGCTTAAAACCCTATTTCTGTCATCTCTGGAACTGCTCTTTTCTACTGTAAATGAGGGCTGCAGTGCCCTAGTGGACACTGTGCTGAAGCTGTTGTCTCAGCTTCAGAGCTGGAATGCTCCAGGTTTGAAACCCGATTTCACTGAAGATCCACTGTTTATAGGGGCATGGTGCACATTAAATCCTAATCATGTGCCAAATATTCTCCTGCTAATGTGGTACAGCAGTTTGGAGGGAGAGTGCCAGCTCGTGTGTTCTCCTTATCATCTGATTATGGTTCAAAATTTCAAGATCCATTCCAAAATAGCCCTCGTGTTGCTTGAAAACAGGGCAAAAATATAATTAAACTAAATTTACAGTATATTTAGCTAAAATGTGCAGTCCTTTGAGAAATTTCTTCCTTTTGTGATGAAAGGCATACTGTGTTTCCTTTGAAGACTGGATGTTATAAAAAGAATTATCTATTAAAAGAATATTCCATCGGCAATCTGATTGCATGTGAAATTTAAAAAGTTCGTATTTAAATTGAAACACTGGTAAAGGTTTTGCGCCCTACAGGTTTGTACTGCCTATACACCAGCCACCCCTGTTAGTTTATAAACTCTCAGTATTATTTTTATTGCTTGCATTAGATCACATTGTACCTTCAAAATGGATTTTAATTCTTGTGAATGTGTTCTCTCCCCCGCCCTCCAAAAAATTAGCTGTTGCTTTAATATTTTCCTTTCTTTGTGTGTATTGATCTTATTAAACCAATGAGTATGGAATACTTGACTGCAATCTCAACATATTAAATGCAACTGCTCTTAAAAGATTTGTGTAATATAAATAAGGAATTAGTTGAACTTGTAAATATTTCATTTTTCTTCAATTCGTTAAATTGATTAATTTTTTGCTTCTATTGATCATGAAATTATCCAATCAAATTATTGAATAATGTGTTTTCCTTTGATGGAAGTCCACAGATGTTAAAAAAAATCATTTTCAATAATAAATTTATCATAAGCATATTTGTCGTTAGTATTGTAGGATTCCCGTTTGGGAACGCCCTCACAGCCTGCCGGATCAAGCAATTGACTTCGTACTACCGTGAAGAACCAGAATTAGTTGTTGTTTAAACATTGAAAAGAGCGTCAAGAAAAATATTTATCATACATATGTAGTTATAGATATTAATTCTGATGAATAGCATAATATGAAGTTCTCATAATGCAGTTAAATAAATTATAAAAAAAATTATTTGTTATAAAATTTATACTTACTAATAGCATAAATTTCGGAACTACCAAATCTGCATCCTCTTTGTTTCAATGTTTCATCACTACAGTTTTATTTTTTAAACTGTAGTGATGAAACATTGCAATCTTTTTCTAATGCAATTTATTTTTTAATTGCATTAGAAAAAGATTAGATTGCAAAAAAGTAAATAAATAAAACATAAGAAATGCGCAGTTCGGCTGCAAGCCTTAGATTTTTCGTGAAAAGTTCGGGATAAAATCAGAAAACAAGTATTTCGTATTAATATGTAATTAATTATCAATCTCTTTTATACTATACTTATGGTAGCAAGGGTCTGTGGTAGCTTGTGATTTATCTATTCTGTAATTATTATACTACTCTTATGTATTATTCTATGTATATTTCTATTATATAACTTTGCCTTCCCTCTATATTATAATAATGAAATGCTTATGTATTATCTATATTATATAAAACGCTTATGCGTGGCGCAAAAAAAGGACCTTTATTTCTTTCTCCCAGTTGGCAATCTCAACACTGACGCTGAGATTCTTGAATTGGTTTTAAGTCGGAAACAGCGAATTTATTTTTTTGACTTTAGATCGTTTGAATTAAATAAGTTTGAGTCGAACAGTTTGGATTAGACAAATCAATGAATGTGTGTTTAATACTGAATGTCCTTTTCAGCTAAAAGTTTCTGAAATATTGGTTTATTCATCTCTCGACAGCTCGTATGTTCCGAGGTCTATCTATCCAGAGAAAAATATAGTACCTTCCTTCACTTAATAATGATTGGAGGGAGTGTGTTTACATGTGCAGAGGCAACATTTCGTTTAAAAAAGTGCATGTTTAAGATTTTGAAGGAAAGAACGATGTTTGAAAATTTTGAAAAAGGGTATCTAATCAATAATAAAAAGCAAAAGCTTAGTTTTTTTTTTATTAAAATAATAATGGAATGACCTTCGTGCCTAGGGTGGCCCTACCAGGAGTTTAAACTCCAGACACACTTCGCTCATTCTACTCAACATAGAGATTTTTGATTCAACAACATAGACAGAAATTTTTCAAATGCATATGCCAGCTAAAATATAAGAAACATAAAAAAAATCTTAAAAGGATGTTAAAAATATTTCACTTTTGTGTAACTGAAATTGGGTTTTTTACTTTATGTTTTATCATCATAGAATTGAAAGAAGAAATAAAAATTCTTGAACTTTCTTTTTGTATGTTATGTGACTATCATAAAAATCTATATTTAAGTTGCGTAAAACAGCCTCGAATTTTTTGCTTATGCCAACTTTTTCGTAAAATAAGTTAAAATTAGACATAAAACATTTATGTAAATTCACAATGAACTGAAATAAATCTTTTGCTGGCCATTTTAATCCAAATTTACAATCATCATATTCTTTAAAATCCAAAAAAACTGTATGTTTATCTATCTTCATCTTCATCTTATTTTATCTTCATCTACAATCAACTTTTGACATTCGATACATGCATCAGATGACAAATATTTTTTGCAAAATATCCCGAAATGTAACTTATTACATTTTCCGAAACATTATTCAAGTTTACTGAATTTAATCTGTCCACATCATCTTGTACACTTTCTTCTGCTCAACTTATTATATTTTCCGAAGCACTATTTAAGGTCACTGAATCCTGTCCACATCATCTTGTACACATTCTTTTGCTCAGTCTTCAGAATTTAAAATTCAAATATTTAATTTTTATTGAAAGAGCTGAAGTCGATGAGGGGGTATATTCTTCATCATCCTGGCAAATATTTCCACTCGTCAACTTTTTGCAGGCAGAAAATTCCAAAAAAAATAATAGATTGCAATTAATATAAAAGGAAATATGTAAATATATTCGACAATAATGTTTCAAACAATAATTTTAAAAATAAGAAAATATTCGATTTATTTTTAAAACGATTTTAATTTAACTTAACTTGTTCATGCTTGTAATGATAAAAGATTGGTAACTGATTTTTTTCACACACTTCATAATATACAAAGAGTTTTAAAATTCAATATTGATGGTAATGCACTACTGTAATATTCGCATGACTTAATTAACAGTTAATGCACTAATTTAAATTTTGGTTTTAATTAATATCACCACTTGTTATAGTAGCATTCAGAAAAGTTGATTGCAAGTCAATCATATTTTTAATAAGATTATATAGATTGAAGACCAAAAAAGTAGAAAAAATGAATGAAACAATTGATAGGAAATTTGGTATGAAAATTTAAAGGAATATTAATCTTGTATCTGTACTACTTCCGTTTTCGAATAAAGATAATGCTACTTTAAATACTTAGATATACTGTATTCAACAGAAACAATTTTCAAGATATTTAATAATAAAATATATAAACACTAATATTGTTATTTATCTCAGACTGCTACTACTTTTCTTTATATATTCAAGTCGTTGAAATTTAATTATTTATAAGTAATTAAATCATTTTAACCATTTTGTATTTCAGGTGTGTAAATTATGTGTTTCATTGATTGTATGTATTGATTGTCAGGTATGTAATTTATGTGTCTATAATATTTGAACTGTCTTTATATTAATAATATGTAGTAAATTATGCTGCCACTGCTCGTACCCCTATAAAAAGCAAGTCTCTATTTCACTTTTCAATAGAAATTTATGCCGGGGCAAAGTTACCTCCACGAGTGCAAAGAAATCCTGTTTCACAGTATGTAATTTTAATTTCAGTTAATTGAAGAATACAAACAACTTTAAATATTATTACGTTAATCGTATTATTTGCATAAATGTCAAAATTGTAACATTATGCACTCGTGGTTTGTTAAAATTGTTTGCTACAAATACTCATATTTTCTTGAATATTTTAAATATTTACTTTTAAATTTAATATACTGCTTCGCTGGCACATTGTAGCGTATTCTGCAAGTTCCGTACAATTTAGCTGAAAACTCTCTATGTTAAAAGTTAAGTTAATATTAATTATTAATATATAATTAATAATTAATTATTATTAATTATATATTATTTATAATAATTATATTTATAATATTATTATAAAAATAATATTATTAGTATTATTATAAAAATAAAATAAATTTTAAATATAAAAATTTATTTTTATATATTTATTTTTGTTCCACTTATGTAGGTCTGCATCAAAAACTTTCCATTCCTTTTACATTTAGTGCTGATATAACAAATTAAAGTTTTCAGAATAAATATCAATAAAATGTGCTTTCTGTAGTAAAATATTTTTAAGGAATTTCACACTGTTTTTCTCCCTTGGCTTGTTCCTGGTGTTTAGTTGTCCTAATTGATGAAAATGAGAAAAAGTTTTATATTTTGTTCAAACTTTGCATCTTACACTGACATTTTATCCACTTCATGAATGCTTCATTTTTAATTTATGGGTAATGATAAACTATTTTGATATTTGTGAACCATTAAACACCTGTAGAAATATTTTGATATGTTGTAGGACTTTTAAAATCTAATTCAAAATTGTATTATTGAATCATTGTAAAAATTCACAGCAGTATATAGAAGTTTCAGCCTATGCTTTCTCTCGTATTATTCTTTCTTACATTTTAAATTGTCTATGTTGTGATATTTTGTTTTATGTAATTACTAGCTGTTACCCGCGACTTCGTGCGCGAAAAATTTGAATTATTAAATTTTTCTAATTCACGAATGTAAATGTTTCGTTACATGTTGAAAGGGGAAATTAAAATTTTTGACGGATGATAATACATTATTGAACGACTAAGCGGAGTGTCAGCTGGTATAGTTAGGTAATTTGTTTATCTATGCTATCACACTTTTGTATACTACGTTTTTTGTTTTTCGTTTCTTGCACGGATGTAGAGGCTTTGTGGGCTGGACACACGTGAACACGCCATATATAGTTGCCCATGGGAAAAATACGGTTTTTCCGAATGTTCGCCTGCCCCTTTGAGTGTCTGCCCCTGAGCCTGGAAAATGCTAATTTTAATGGCAATTGTTACCTTTTAAACTTGGATAATAAATCCTTCGGTGTTATCGGAATACGTGGAATTAAAACTCTCTCTCATCTAACTATGCCAGTCATAACAGTAGCTCGCACGACGTTTGGACATAGGTGTGTAAGTTGTAACTGTGTGCCAGTCTCAGTACATCGAAGTTATGTATCAGTAGTACTAACACACCGACTTTTAATTTTAGCTTGTCAGAAGGTATCCCTGACAATTCTAAGGAGTTGAAGAATTCTACAGGATATGATGTTACTTGTTATAGCCCATTAGCGTATCTACAGATAGATATTCTGTAATACCCCCCTTCATATACGACATATTTTTTTCTATCTGATCTAAACTTTCATTAGTCAGTGCGAAAATTACCAATTCAACAACCATTCTCTATTCCTCATATATTCTCCGTTATTGTAAATTACATCATTGTACTCAATGATATCATTAGGCGCTTACAATCTGTGGAATATATCATACACCATGTTATATGTCATCCGCTTCTACCATTCAACAGAATACACAAAACAAAATATATCGTATAATTTACTTTAGTTATAATTCACATTAGTTTCTAAATTTGAATCTACACTCATGTCCATAAATTAAGGATAATTCAGAATCACACAGAAATTGAACTCTAAAATAAAAATTTCACCTGTAGAATTATCACACACATCTTGAAGAAGAATATGCAAATTACAGGAAACCACCAGATGGCGCGGATAGTACGTCACAATGACGAGAGTGTAAGAGAGGGGTATATAAGGAATGGTGGCAAAGAAGTAAAATTGTTCACAAGCGCTTTAAAAGCCTTTCAGTGCAATAACCGCATAGTTATGGCACAAAGGAAGCATTTGGATGATTTTTTACGTGGTAGAATTATCGGACGACTGGAATGTGGACGTACCCAGCTGGAAGTATCCGAGGAACTTGGAATCGCCCAGAGTGTCATCTCCAGGCTTTGGCAACGATTCCAAGATGATGGTAATGTGAGTAGATGTTACAGCACAGGTCGCCCCCCGAGTTACAACGCCGAATGAGGACAGGTATTTGGCAGTTACTGCCAAAAGAAACAGACGGAGCACAGCATCAGACCTGTCTCGTCAGCTCTCTTCAGCTACCGGTACGACAGTTTCAAGGCAGACCGTGTACAGACGCTTAGGGCACATTGGTCTATATGCTCGTAGGCCTGTCAGATGTGTTCCACTTACCGCAAATCACTGTCGCCTGCGATTAGCTTGGAGTAGAGAGCATGCATTGTGGACACCGCAACAGTGGTCTTGTGTGATGCTTTCCGACGAGTCCAGGTTTAGTTTGCAGTCTGATTCTCGCCGGACTTTCATATGGAGAGCGCCAGGTACCCGTTACCACCAAGAGAACACCATTGAACGACACCGTTACTGTGGTGCAGGATGGCTCGCTTGGGGAGGAATTATTCTTGGTTCCAGAACTGACCTGCATGTTCAGAGTGTAACGATGACAGGCCACATCTATCGGGATGTCATTCTGGAACAACATGTACGTTTGTTTCGGGGCGCCATGGGTGCTGAATTTCTGTTTATGGATGACAACGCCCGTCCTCACCGTGCAAACATTGTAGACGAATGCCTTCAATCGGAGGATATCACCCGTATGGATTAGCCAGCATACTCACCGGACTTGAATCCAATAGAGCATGTGTGGGATATGCTTGGCCGACGAATTGTAGCCCGTCAACCCCCTCCCACCTGTCTACCGGAACTTCGGAGGGCATTGCTTGATGAGTGGTGTAATATTCCCCAAGTTCAGATTGATAATTTAATACTCAGCATGCCTAGGCGTTGTAAGGCCTGTATTGTATCGTCCGGGAGACATACTCCGTATTAACCATCGTACTAACCATGTTATACTGTTTTTTGTAAATAGGTTCTTTTTTGAAATTTGCTCCAGGGAGTAAAAATCGCAATTTTTATTAATTATGTCAAACATATAGCATCTGTTTTGCTCTTTACCTTTTGTTTAATAAATAGACTTTACAAATAAGTCAAATTTGTTTTGCTTTTGTCTCTTTCTTTGCCTGAACTTCATTATCCTTAATTTATGGACATGAGTGTAAAAACTCTTGCAACTATATCATATCATACTATATATAAATACATTTCTGTCCCGGCGTCAATTTATCGACAATTTCTTGAATAAACTGTGATAAGGAAAAGATACAGCTATAAATAACTAAAATTAAATAGACTGCAAACTTCAAAAAATGAAAATCAAGCATCGAGTTGAGAAATTTCAGTTATTATTCCACAAATTAATTATTTATTTATTTTCTCAGAAAGATCACATAATCGCGGTTTTCTTAATGTTCACGTGATGTTTGACTATTAAAAAAGTTATATCACATGCTTACGTTTTATTAAGTATCACATAACAGTTGATTTTAAAAATAAGTTATCCCAAATGTTTAAGAATTCCTTAAGGATCACATGATAGTTGCTTGAAAAATAAAGTAGTAATCTTCATCGCGTATCGCTGAGTCAATAGCCTTTCTTTGTTAATTATTTAATTGTTGTCTGTAGTGAAAAATAATGAATTTATGATAAAATCACATATCCTATGTCCATTCCTGCAAATTTCTTATCAAGACTATTCACCATTTAGGAGGAGTTCTTGCGACAGATAGACCATTAATACATCTTTCCCCCCCCCCTTTGTCCTCTTCCTACGATAGTAACCGGACTAAGTAACATTGAAGGCTTAGCACACACTCATTAGGATCATTTAAAAATTTGTGAAAATTAAACAAAACATCGAGAGATTAATTCACTAACTTCATTGGATCACTGTGTAACCGCTTTAAAAGGTGTAAATGCCACAACCTGAAACCGGAAGTAAAACGTCTACTTTGTTGTTTATGCGCAAAGAAAACAATATTTTCTTATATTAACTTTAACACTGGTAAAAGCCCGCGCGCGAAACAGTAAATTGGCTTAAATTTATTTCTATAAGAATAAAAAGTATTGTTAGAAATTGCGTTAAAATATTTTTTTAAACTTTTATAACAATCAGAGAAAAAACTTCATCACAATGGAATTAACATCATTAAAAAGATAATTTTCGGCTCTTTAAAATGGCATAAAAATAATTGTTGTCTAATAAATATTTCAGAAGTTATTGGCGAAAAACGTCTAAGCATTAGGCTTAACAGCGGCTAATGTTCGTTATTTAATTAAATATCTTAAGAACTAATTAACTCTGAAAGTTGAAAATAGCACCGTTGACCTAGAAATGTTCTCTAGAACGTCATGTGCAAATTTCATGTCGCTACGGTTCACCGTTTAGGAGGAGTTCTTGTGACCGACAGACAGACAGACAGATACATGTATTTTCTGTTTTATATTATAGATATTGATTTTTATTTCAACAGTAGCAAATCTCTTAATGGTCAGATCAATTTAATATATCCATATTTTTTACATGATGGACAAAATTTAACATATTGTCCTATACATAATGGAAAAGAGTCTTACATTTTGCAAAAGGATAGTTTTTTTTATAAAATTACCAGCAGTATTCCCTCTTTGATAATATGCGTATAACACTTGATCTGCATATTCTTCTTCATATATATACTTGAACAGTATATTCTTTACTCGGAAAGGCATCCAGAAAATTGTCTTTGTATTTTATAAAGCTTTGTTCTGTGGTGTGTTCCCAAGTTAATATATGGATTCCCATTTATTCAATATACAGTAGAGTTATTCATTATGAGATTTCGTTAGAATTTATAGTAGTTATTTTTTAGTGTGGAAAAAATAATGTGCTTCGTATTTTTTATTTATAAATGTGTGAAGTTGGAAATTTCCTTAAGAAAATCACTTGAATGTATAATAAACATTGATTCAAATACTCAGACGGAAGTGGGCCCAAAATAATATAAAGTTCCATTGTTATTCTATATGAAAAGACCATAATGAATCATTGTCCCTTGGAATGTAATATTCTTCTCTATGATGTTAATAGTGAACTTTAGTTGGAAATCAGAAAATAAATTAATATATTAGCATGAAAAAATTAGCTCAAGATCACTTAATAAATTAACACTTCATATATTTGAAAGCTAGTATAATAAATGAATTGTCAATATGGTTAATATATGAAAATGAACTGTCAACTATGAAATGTAAAAAATTGATTTTTGAAATAAAATAGCAAATAAGGTAGGGGTAAAAAAATATATTATTTATGTTTAACTTCAGTTGTTAAATTTCAATTAATTTTTGATCTTGAAACTTAAATGACAGAAAAAAATGCCTAAAATGAAAGCCTCCGATGCCCAAAAGAAAAAGAGGAGTTGCAGGGGATGCTGCCTGTACACAGCAGGCAATTAGGAAACGTGAAAGGAGAGTTGCTGAAACTGATGAAGAAAAAAACCGCCGATTGTCAACTATGGCACAACGTGGCCAGTACAGAAGAAACAAAAGAACAAAATAATAGCCGATTGACAGTAATGGCAGAACGTGGCCAGAAGAGAGAGCGGAAAAAAACGAAGAACATCAAAATAGCCGATTGTCAGACGACATGTCACAATGTAGCCAGGAGAGAAGAGCGGAAGAAACCGAAGAACAACGAAATAGCCGATTGTCAGACATGGCACAATGTAGCCAGGAGAGAAGAGCCGAAGAAAACAGAAGAACAAAGAGATAGCCGATTGGTCCGACAAGACGTATCACGTGACCTCAGTGAATGACGCATTATTCGAGATAGCCCGTGCAACGCTGGGCCATACAGTTAGTCTGTCTCTAAATGCTATAACTTATAAGCGCAACGCGCTAGACGGATGAAATTTGGTATATAAACATACCACTAAAATTTTAGATTTCAAGCAAATTTTGGATGAAATTTGTCTACCTTATATCTATCTGTCCGTCCGAGTGTATGCGGACACGACGAATCAGCAACCCCAACCAGCTAGATAGATGAAAATTATCTTCGTTTTATCATTAGAATCGTAAATCTTTGTTAAATTTTGAAGGCCAGCATTTAGGCTACCAACCAGAAAGTAATGAGGATGAAAGTGATTTGGACTCTCCCCATTTCATAGAAACCTGAAAATGAAATTTTAGCCATAGTTTAGTTTACTGTGTGCGCAATACTTATATACACTTCGTAAAAATAAAAAAAGCAGGGGAAGATATAACGGTTTTCTTAAAATAGCCCAGAATTTTCTGCATGTTTCTGGCTTATACCATGCAGAACCCATAACAAAACTACACGAAACTTACAGAATATGTGACAGTATTCCATCGAAGCATTATATAAAAATTCAAGTAAATACTTTGAATATTCAAGGAAGTATGATTATCTGTATAAAGTATTTTTTCTTTCATAATTTCAAAACAAGGTATATAAGGCAGTTTATATTAAAATTCCAGTTGAATATCTTTAAATGTCAAAAAAATATCGGCATTGCAGCAAGCGGAATTAAAGCTGTTCTCCGCGAGAAGCAAAATTATGAGGGATATTTCACAAATGATATTATTTGAACTTTAATCTTCGAATAGTAATCGTCGAAATGCAATTTAAACTGTGTGCTTAACTTAAGTATGCGTGGGTATTCAACATTTATAAAATTCAGATTCGGTGCATCTGAGATTCAAGTTTAAGAAACATAAGTTTGTGAAAACCCCTCATCGTTAGTTTCTCGTAGAGTGAAACTGAAATTCCGCTCGCTACAATTTCTGAATTTTGAAGGTATTCAGTTGGAATGATCTAAGCTGTCCTATATATATATGGCTTCAAAATTATGAAATAAGAAGTATACTATGTTTCGCACGCACGTAGTTAAAAATTTGCTACTAATACTCATATTTTATTGAATATATACAAAGTATTTCCTTTAATGAATCCATTTGCTGATGCATCTAATTTGAGAGCTACTTTTTTCACTTCATATTTTCATTGTGATGTCTGTAGGTAAACCTTTTGTCCTTACTGATTCCTAGATATTTAATTTCCTCATAATCTAAAATGATCTTATACATCACAGTTCGAACTATGCATATTGGACAGAATAAAAAAATTGTCGTTAAGTCGGCAAAGTTCATCATTAGAGTCGGCATCTTTTGTATTTCACCCCCCTAGATGTGAGACGCTCGCCACGTCCCTGAATAGCAGATACCAAGAATACAAAACAGATCATGCAGTATAAATATGTATATGAAGTTGATCATTGATCCAATACAGACTCTGTCAATAAAATATTTGCAGTAATACCTCGTTACAACAATACTTTGGGGACCAAATAAAGATATTCTTATAGAGGGATGTATTGTTATATCGAGGGGCGAAATAATTACGATATAAAAAAGCTAAATTTGGGTTGTTTTAATGTGGACACAATACAGCAATATACATTTTGCAAAAAAGAAAAAAAAGCATCACCAGAGTGTTGTTTGTCAAAGCATACAAAAATTTGAAAATTCGGCTATACAATAAAATAGTTCACATGCCTGAGAAACTCATTTATCGGAAAAATCCAATATTTTCGTTTGCTTCTTCTTTTTTTAACTGTTAAGTCAACTAACAAGGTTTGCGTATAGTCTAATTCAAGAAAATTATCATCATTTGTGGATGAAAGGCTTCAAAAAAATTGTCCGTAGGGACTGAACTGATTGAAGTCGATAAAGATTGCCATGTATCTGTATCATTATCCTCTTCATCACCATTTTCCATTTCCAGACGAAATGGACTATCTTCTTCAGTATGTCCTTCAAAAAACATACGATCATATCGTCCGCTGTTAAATATTCCTCCACGTTAATTCCAGACATTTTGCCACTTTTTTTCTTCAAGCTGAGTTAAAGACTTTACAATTTTCAACATTTTTCAGCTGTCTGAAGTAGCGCCACTTTTGGAATTTTCGTCATTATCAGTTTGCTTATCCTCCATGAAATACTGTTACAGAGGACAAAAATGGCTCGAGATTTCAAAAAAAAACATTGCTGCACAGGGGTTTATTGGTGTACATAATATCGTTATATTGAGGGGAGATGAACATTATGTTCTACGCAAATTCACCAGGACCACAAAATTTTATTATTGTAGAGGGATTTATTGTTGTATCGGATATCTTTGTAGCGAGAGTTTACTGTATTTAATATTTGAGGGCAAAATTTCAATATAAGCCTATCAGAAATGAAATGTAAACAAACATCTGGCATAGCACTTATTATGAGCAATTCCCCCAAAAATTCTCTGAACAAGGTGCAACACATGAAAAACAACTTACGAGAAGAAGAAATAAATTTTAAAGAACAAATAGAAGACAAAAAAAGATTTCCTTGCAAAGCGAAAAATTATATACTACGAGATTTCACAACACGCAGTATGTAGAATCGTGTTTCTTCAGGGATCAAGAATATTATAAACAGAGTTTAAAATATTAAGAATTAGTTCTAAAAGACAAATTATTCTACCTAAATATATAATGTTCAAAAAATTGGTAATTTAAGCATTATAAGCAAAAATATACATGATTTCAACATACAGAGTACTAACATTCAACAGATTTGGATACAAAGATTGTAACTTATGAATGCTATTTACCAATATTTTTTATTGAAAATGTTGTCCTTATAAACGATAATTATAAAATAAAAAGGTCTGATACAAATAATCTGTAAGCATATTTTAATTTTGGATAAAAGAGTACAACTCTGCATACTAAACTCGTTTTGTTTTGACCAGCGGCAGCTGTTTTTGTATAATCTCGGACCCAAACGGTGCATAAGGTCCTTTGCAACAATGCATTCAGGGAATGCTCCAGGGAATGTCTCGCTGAGAAAGGTCGCTAGCAAAAAAAAAAAAACTGTTTGAACTGATCAGGGAAAAATTAAGTTTAAAAAAAATATAGTTGTATAGTTGACCAGATATAGTTGTACGTGTTTTTAAAATGAAATTGACTGAACTTTTAGATGACATAATAAAACGAAATCTGTTTGGTCGCGTGATATCATATATTTATGTGATTGAGTTTCAAACAAGAGGTTTACCTCATGCCCATATTCTTTTAACTTTAGATACTTATTCTAAAATTCGTACAAAAGATGACATTGATAAGTATGTGAGTGGAGAGCTACCAGATTCCATTGCAGATCCAACACTTTTTCAAATCATAACTAGGTGTATGATTCATGGTCCATGTAGAACTTTAAATCCAAACTCGCCATGTATGAGAGAAGGCGTGTGTACCAAACAATATCTAAAAGAGTTTAGAGAAAAAACAGAAGAGAATATAAATGGATATCCCGTGTATCAAAGAAAGTTACAGTATCTGTAAGAGTCGGTAGGCATGATTTGGATAACCGATGGGTTGTACCTTATAAACCTTGGCTTTCAAAACAAAAAATGCTCACAATGTAGAAGTATGCACTTCTATAAAAAGTATAAAATATCTATATAAATAAGGGCATGATGCAGCATCAATAAGATTTGAGAATGGAATGATCCTAGATTATGATGATATTTTATCGTTTCTGGATAAGAGGTATTAGTGCACCAGAAGCTATGTGGCGCTTGAATGAATTCAATTTATCGAAAAAGTCTCACGCTGTTGTACGATTAGCTGTTCATTTGCCAGATCAACAGGCTATTGTTTATCAAGATGGACAAGAAGAGCAAGCTGTTGCAAGGGCTGCTACAAGACAGAGAACACTTACTGCACGGTTTGAGCTGAACAAAAGTGATCAAGATTCTCATAATTATTTATATACAGATATTCCTCATTATTATACTTTTAATAAAAGTGCAATGAAATGGCAAAAGCGGCAACGAGGAGGTGAACACGTTATTGGAAGAATGCTAGTGGTTGACATCCAAGATTCTGAAAGGTATTATTTACGCTTATTGCGTTTAAGAAAATTGGGGGCTGTAAGTTTTGATGATTTAAAAACTGTTGATGGAATTGTGTGCAATAATTTTCAGCCGGCATGTAAAATGCAAGGATTACTTGAGGGAGATCAACATTGCTACGACACATTAAATGAAGCAATACACACTCGAGCAGCATTTTAGTTACGATTATTGTTTCCTACAATTTGTGATTTCAGGGAAATCAATGATATTCCAGAACTGTGGTTTTGATACAAAGATGCTCTTAGTGAGGATTTTGTTCGGCAGTATTCTGAAGATAGTGAACCTGAATATGCACTTGCAGAAATTGAAGAGTTTCTTAAGCATTATACAATACAATGACATACAGAAAGGAACTTTTTTTATTGCTCACGCCGACCCTGCTTATCCAAAAGGTGTAAAACATGTCACGAGTCGGCGGGAAGAATAAGTTCAATACAAATATTAGAGTAATACAATACAATACAATAGA
>BGPR01009987.1:0-11988 GCA_013235015.1 Araneus ventricosus | reverse complement strand
CAATAATGCGCGTTTAAAAACCGTCTTCATGTTCTGCATGTGACTCTCTCAAAGTGTAAAACATGTCACGAATCGGCGGGAAGTATAAGTTCAATACAAATATTAGAGTAATATAATACAATACAAAAAATTAGGTATTGCAATACAAAACAATATAAGTACAATGATACAATATAAGTAATACAATACAAAATACAAATGTCAGACTGAATGCAATAAAATACAGAGAGGAGCTTAAAGTTGTGTTTGGGTACGCAATAATTGCCTGATGTGACTGCCCTTTGTCACACGAGCAACACCCATGCTGTAGACTATTTCATGCCAGACAGTGTAAAGCATGTTCCAGCCAATAATGCGCGTTTAAAACCGTCTTCATGTTCTGCATGTGACTATCTCAACCTTCTGAAGTTACTTCTTATGTCTTCATCTCAAAGGAGGCGTCGTAGACAGGGCAGTATGCCATTTCTCGCCAAACGCTGTCAGGTAAGTTCGCACCCAATATCATATCAAAAGTTTACGTCATAGACAGGGCAGTAGCGAGGGTGTGGCGAGATTAGTCTAAGCCAAGGGCGCAGTGAGATGGAGGCCGCAAAAGTGACCGTTTAAAAAACAAGGTTTAAGAGATAGATCTGCCGTGCAAATTAGAAAGAATTAAAGAATAAGCCTTCTGTAGTTGATGAAAAATTACGGATAAATTAAAAATCTTAGAAAACATGTAATTTAATTACTGTAATTATACGTGTGTTTAATTTCTTGTGTACAGTATTTTTCATCAAAATAGTTCATTCAAGTACGATTCTTTCAAGAATACGTCATTTTATTAAAACTAATTACAAAATTCTAAAATTTTCTAAGTCTGTGCAGGAAAATACTGCTAGAAGGTACTTATTTGGGGGAAGAGGGATCATAGAGTGGATACAAAATCACAAAAATGTAGCACGTATTGGGGAGGGGCTAGGTCATAGACTCTGTCTTAACACCTCCTTTGCTTGCGAAAGTGAACGAACTGAAGATACGCATAGAGAATACTTCGAATGATAATGAAGTGCCTTACAGCATGGATGTTGCTCGTATGACGAAGGGGCGTCACCTAGGGAAATTATCGCGTACTGAAATAAATCTTCATGTTCCATTCTGTATTGCGTTCAAATTTTTTCTTCTTATCATGGTTTAGAAGGAAGTTATAGCGATTTGTAATCGGCGCCATTGTTTTGAATAAACCTGTATTTCTCTTATATTTATTTATTTACTTTTCAATCTAGGTTCAACCGAAACAATCGGATCTGGTTTTCTTGCAGACGTCACTTTGCCAGTTCACAAAGGAGAAATTCCTGCTTTCAGTCTGGGTCTTAGTGCCGAGACTGTTGACGATGATGGTAGCAATTTAATAATTATTCGAATTTTTATTTATTTCTGATAAATTTGAATCAGTAGATGAAAAGTTAATTAAAGATATAAGCTAAGGGGACATACGACTGTAAAACACAGAAATTTTCGATTTTATGAAAAAGATTTATATTATTTCCCTGTTTTTTCTGAACATTTTAAAACAACCCGCGTTAAAGAATTCTTATAATTATGATAGTTATGAAGGAAAATGTATCAGCTCTTCAATGTAAACATTGAATATGGCCATATCTTTGCCAGCTATATCTAAAAATGTGTTTTTTTTTATACTGCGCGCACGATATCTCGAGAACTCTTGAATATATATACATAAGATTTTTACTGAATATGTATTCTGCTATGTTCTACAAATTGAATCACAGTTTTCTACATATTTTCTCCAAAGACTTTTTTGGGGTAGTTAGGAATGTTGAAATTTTAACAATTTTTAACATTTTTATTTTAAATTGGTAAATAAAAATAGGAATTAAATTTAAATGTTAATAAATTGAGGTACAGTTTTTTAAATAGACCGTTTGGATTACTTAGATATCCAAAATATTGTGTTTAAACCAATATTTTATCCGTAATCATGCGTACAAGGTGACTATCTAATTTTTTCTTCAAAAATTATTTCCATTTTTATTACTTTCTCAAATAAATATATCAATATTAAGATTTTAAAATGTGTGTACAATAAGAGAAAGAACAGATATTTTTTCTAGGAAAAAAGTTAGTTTTTTTAAATGTTTTGTTTTAGAGATATGATGTATCGAATTTGACAGTTTTTTCCCCATTCTTTGGAGGTTTAGAGGGCGTATGCCCCCTTAAGTAATCTAACTTTATATATAAAGTCATAACATTGACAAAACTTGTCACATGAAAATTCTGATTTTATTAAAAGAGCAAGAAACATGTGTTTCTTTTAGTTCCGAAGCTATTAAAAATTCTTTTCATTTGAAAATTTATTGCCTGATTTTATTAGAAAATATAAATTATTAGTTATTTTACTCGTTCTTTCTTCTTAGGGAAACCTGTCTTTGGCGAAATGGGAGAGATAGTTATAACAAAACCTATACCAAACTTGCTTTTAGGTTTATGGAATGACAAAGATAACTCTATGTATCGCGAAAAATACTTTTCTAAGTATCCAGGTATAGAAAACAATTTATTATTTTAGAGATATCCTCCTTCAAAAATTATATAATTATACTTTTCTGAGTATCCAGGTATAGGAAACAATTTATTATTTTAGAGATATCCTCCTTCAAAAATTATATAATTATACTTTTCTGAGTATCCAGGTATAGGAAACAATTTATTATTTTAGAGATATCCTTCTTCAAAAATTATATAATTATTTGCCAGAAAAACTTAATTTTTGTCGAAAAAAAAACAAGGCGTTCACTGTTGCATCTTACTATACAGATTTCCTTAGTCAAAAAATATGCAATAATTTACCTGAAAAACTATATTTTAATCTACACGTATGACTTCGTCTGTGGTATAAAAGTTCTAACGACAATAAATCACTTAATACAATAATTACATTAATTTATTCATGAAATTTTAAATTGCAGAGTAATTGAAAAGACAAATAGTAATTAATTGAATTCATAGAAAATAGGAAAATAAAATATTCTTGGCAAAAAATTTCATTATACGAAAAAAAGAAGAATTTCGACTAAAAAATTATTAAATGTGAAGAAAAATAGTTGCAAATTAGGTGATGTTTCATGTTTTTTCATAAAACACCTTATATGAATTCAAACCACTCTTTAGGACTAGCGTAGAAAGTTAAGGGTAGTTTTCATATACCATTTTTATTCTCTGGTATTTCCTCTCATACTCTCAAAACAAATACAGTAAAGTACCGTTTATACGTCTATCGATGGACTGACTTGAAACGACGTATAAATGAAAAGACGCATAATCGAAATTTTAATATACAACTTCAGACCTGCCAACTCTCCAGCTTTTGGCGGGAGTCTCCAGCTTTTTAACAATTTCTCCCGGCTCCCGATTCTCACCGATTTTCTCCCGCTTTTTAGTATTTTCCAGGAATTGGAGCAAATAAATAGTAATAATAGAAAAGCAGAAAAAGAGCGACGAAAAAAAATCCAGCGCTTGCCGCGACCACATTCTCCTCAAATTTCGAATGCGTGACGTCATTCTCCTACGGATTCTTCATTAGCTCTTTGCCGCTGTATCATGTCCAAGCTTGTTGACTAGTGACATGACTATCGCCATGGGTTTTTGGCGCATGAGCTGCTTTGATTGTTTAGCGCGCTAGGAAGAATTTGTTTATCTCTTCTGCCTATCTTGTCGTGCTAGGGGTATCGCCGAAATATTTTTATTTTTCTTGTGCGTGCGTTTCTTTTTCCAACAGTCCAGATCTGATGCCGTCGAAAGAATCTAAAAAGAAATACCAGACTGTATTTACCAACGCCTATTCTGAGGAATATTTGTTAATTATCGCTTCGAAAAAAGATAAATCGTTTGCATTTTGTACCATTTGCACGTTTGAGTTTTCAGTTGCTTCCGGCAAAATCTGCAACAACTTCTTCTTTAAAGGAGTAGAAGTACATTATCATGTAACTTGTAAATAGAACTTATTTGTAAGTAGAACTCAACTGCAAATATGAAAAAAACTATAATAAAAGATATATATATATATATATGAAGAAACGTAAATCCATAAATTAAAGCTCTGAAGTACAAAAAAATATATAGGTAAGTCAATAATTTATATTAATAATATCTAGATATAAAATATGTATGGAAGAGTGAGGACTAAAAAAAGTGTCTTTTAAAAAACTGATCAGATTATTTATAAACCCAGCTAAGCAATTTTTAAAAATCAATACATTTTATTTATTTTGTAAAAAAAAAAATTAGAAAAGTATAGCCAAAATAAAAGATTTTCTCATCAGGCCCCTTCCCCCTTATTTGTACATGAGTTAAATAAAGTGAATGTTGGCCCCGCTGCGCATTTGTGATCGAGTGTATATAATTGAAAATGTCTCCATCTTTTTCAAATCTGGTGTTTGGCAGGTCTGCAACTTTGATTATCACAAATTTAATGCTACTAATGCAAATTCAGTCAAAGGTATTAATTTAAAAGTTTTTTAAAATAGTACTAGTATAATACTACATAGTATGGAAATCAATAATGAAATTTTAAAATTAAACATTTATCATAGAAGTGAGAAAAATCATACCTTTATTGCATGTTGAACAGTATCACAAAAGAATTTGCTGGTTCTGGTGTGGATTTGATTTCTCTCGAAAAGGATTACGCTCTTCTTTCCAATAACCAACTCTTTATTACGATCACAAGACTTACACTGCCGACCTTGAAACCTTAAGGGTTTCAACAAATTTATATATAATAATATGTCCATAATACACTAATAATAAGAAACACAATTATTTTAAACACATGACGATATTAATGCAATAAACACAAGAGTAATATAATATTAACATTGCAATGATACATTTTACATACAGAAAATCTAATCATTTATGGGAAGAACACATACATCTCTTACATTTCTTTTAAGTGTTTTACCAGTAGGTAACAAAACATTGACTACTCTTACTTTTTCATCTTTACTGATAATTATTTCAGATATTCTGCCAGTTAGCCACTTTACACTGGGCATATTTTCATCTTTGATCAAAACAAGTGCACCTAGCTTTACATTATTTTTGGAAAACATCCATTTACTACGTTGCTGTAAGGTGTTCAAATAATCTTTTTTCCACAACCTCCAAATTTGTTGACTATATTTCGTAATTTTTTTCCACTTAGAAAGTCTATTTTCTGATATATTAAGGAGGTCAGGCTCAACAATTGAAGTCAAAGGTCTACCTATAAGGAAATGACCGGGTGATAAAGTTTCAAAATTGTCGAACTCGGTTGACAAGGGAGTAAGGGGTCTTGAGTTTAGAACACTCTCAATCTCTAGAATTATTGTGAGAAATTCTTCCAGTGTTAGATGAGCATTCCCAACAACACGTTTCAGATGATGTTTAAATGATTTGACCCCAGCCTCCCAAAGACCACCGAAGTTCGGCGATTTTGGAGGTATAAACTTCCATTCAATGTTCTCACTTAAAAGAAAATTAGCTAAAGATTCATTTGGGTGGCTAACCATTTTACACAATTTTTTCAGTTCCGTGCTTGCACCAACGAAATTCTTAGCATTATCGCTAAATATTTTTGAAGATTTCCCCCTACGACTGAAAAAACGTTTCAGGCACGCGATGAAGGCATCTGAGGTAAGATCGGATACAAAATCCAAATGAATAGCTTTTGTGCTTAAGCATACAAATATACAAACATACACTTTATTTAGTATTCCCTTCCGTTGATTTTTGAATTTTATATGGAAGGGCCCACAAAAATCTATTCCGACATAACAAAAAGGGAAAGAAGGTGTAACTCGTTCTCTGGGTAAATCTCCCATAATTTGACTCTCTAGCACAGGTTTGTTTTTAAAACAAGTAACACATTGAAACACGATCTTTCGGCACACATTTCTACCATTTATGATCCAAAATTTACGTCGAATATGATATAATAAAGCATTAGAACCTACATGTAAATATTTTAAATGATAATACCTTACAATAATTAATGTAAGAGGGTGCTTGTCGGGTAGGACTATTGGATGCTTCTCGTCTAGACTCAAATCTGAATATTTTAATCTGCCTCCAACTCGTAAAATGCCGCTTTCATCTAAAAAACAATTTAAGGATTTTACCTTACTATTGCTGGGGACAGTAGCACCCTTTCTGAGATTTTTAATCTCTTCTGCAAACTCACCTTGTTGAACCAATTGAACTAAATATATTTCAGCTCGTTGCAGTTCTTTGATGGCAAGATGACCTGCAAGTCTTTCAATATTTTTAACATTATGAATAAATCTAAGGACATAGCACACAACACGAATTATACTCATATAATTATTACTTATTTTAAGAATATCATCAATAAAGGAATTATGATTAAGAACTGTTAAGGTAAGTGGAGAATAGCCACTCGTTTTCTTTAGTTCATCAGAAATGTCATGTAGTGAGATTGAAGTATCATCATTACCTGTATCTGTTGGAACGTCAACTTCTCTCAAAAATTGAGGTCCTTTCCACCAAAGGTCACTATTTAACAGAATCTCAACATTTACACCCCTGCTGAGGAAATCAGCAGGGTTTTGTTTCCCAGGACAATGAGCCCAGGCACTTGTATCACACAGACTCTGAATTTCGGTCACTCGATTGGACACGAATGACTTCCATCTCTTACTCGATCCCTTGATCCAATGTAATGTGATTTTAGAGTCGGTCCAAAAGAAAACTTTAGAAGGCCTTTTGAGATCGACTATTGCTTTGACTTTACTTGCTAGTCGGGCGGCAAGCAATGCACCTAGTAATTCGAGTCGCGGCATGGTGATTTTGGTTAGAGGAGCAACTCGGCTTTTTGACACTAGAAGGTTCACTTCGACGTTGCAGTCTTTCACAACTCTTGTATATATAACAACACCATAAGCCTTTTGGCTGGCATCACAAAAACAGTGAAGTTCCAAGACATCAGTGGGTTCTCCCGTAGAAGAACTGAGCACATATCTAGGGACTTGTAGTTCGGAAAGACGAGGAACCTCGGAAACCCATTGACACCACGTTTTTTGAATATCTGGGGGCAGTTCTTCGTCCCAAGAAATTTCCTTCATCCACAAAACTTGGAGGATGCACTTCACACGAATGATAAATGGAGAAAGTAGACCGAGTGGATCAAAAATCTTTCCTATTGCACGCAGAAGGTGACGTTTCGTATTCTCGTTGTTTGATAGGCTGTCCACTAAACTTTGCGTTCCCACGATCAGATAATCTTCAACAGTATTCCACAGCATCCCTAAAACTTTTGTTGAATTGGCTCTCGGACTAATAGGGTTATCCTGCAGTTGATTTTCTAAACCTTCACGTATCCACAACTGCCTCAATTCGTCGCTATTTGTTGTCCACTTCCTCAACACCATGCTAGCTTGGTCCATTATGGATGCAGCTTGCATAGAAATTTCCAATGCATCTTGCAAGCTATCAGCTCCAGAAATGAAGTCATCGACATAAAAACATCGATTCAAACATTCTGTCGTGGTCGGGAACTCATCATGGAATTTTTTCAGGTGCGTTTTAATGCTGGCAGAAAGGAGAAATGGGCTGGATCTTACTCCGAAGAGTACACGATTAAATCTATAAACTTGAAGAGTATCATTTTCTGTCCATAGGAAACGCACTGCATCTCTGTCTTTTTCAGCTAGCGTTAATTGTAAAAACGCTTTTTCAATATCAGATATAAATGCGAATTTGTTCAATCTGAAATTTATTAGAATATCAAATATATTCGAATTCAAGTTTGGGCCAGGCCAAAGACAATCATTCAAACTCAAGTGCTGAAAGCTATGACTTGAACTCGCGTCGAAAACAATACGCATTTTTGTAGTCGAACTCTCATCTCTAAACACTGGTTGGTGAGGCATATAGAAAACCGGTTTGTTTATAGGGTTTTCAGGATTAGGCACTTTTTCTATTATGCCATTCTTCTCATAGTCATGCAAGGTTTCACGATATTGCAAGTTTAGATCTGGATTTTTCTTAAATCTCCGAACAAGTGAATGTAGTCTCTTTTTCGCAACACTATAATTATCATTAAGCTCGTGCCAATCCTTTTTCCATGGTAATTCAACCTCATAACGGTTATCCTTGTAGCGAACAATTTTTTCAAATATCTCTAAAGATTGATCTACCTCATTGCAACTAGGATCATCTTTAATTCCTATTGACTCAAGCTGCCAAAATTTTTTGATGTCATTTCCTATATCACTACAATCATAAATAAGCCCACAATGAGTATATTTCATTTCTTCGGATTGTGAATTTGAAGTGCTGCCAGTGGCTATAAAGCCAAACACAGAGTTCTGAAATTTTAGTTCAGAATTGGGCATTTCAAGTTGCCCGAATCTTAAGAGTTGGTAAAATACCTCAGCTCCCAATAACACATCAATTTTTCCAGGTCGATAAAAATAAGGATCAGCGAGTTTAATATTCAAGGGCAAATGCTCTTTAGGAATTTGCAAAGAATCTATAGGAAATCGAGATTTTAGAACACATAAAAATTCCAATTGCATCTCAAAGTCACTTTTATTAGAAACTACGGTGCATATTCTAGAACTCACACTTATTTTAGCACTATTCAAAACCAGAAACCGTAATAGATATTTTTTCCTTTTTATTTGCAATAAATCAGCGAACTCGGTCGTTATGAATGAACACATGGATCCGACGTCTAGTAGCTCGCCGATTTTAAGTTTCCAAAGCAATCTTACAAAAATATTGGCAGTTGAGAGAATTGCTGTTTTTTGTGTGTCTCTATCCTCCTCTCACAGCTGCACCGGAAAATACATTACGCTCATATGGCGATTCAAAGTTCGCAGCGTTTGATTGAGACTTTGTACGCCGTGATGCTTTGAGAATTTATACCATCTCCGATTTCCGGTCTTTCAATTCTGTTTTGTTTTTCATTCTCGTAATGAAGTAATGTTGAATGTTTTTAGAACATTTCGACATTGAAATGTCGACGCATAATTTCGAACGGCATGAAATTTCAGACAATTGAAACAAAGGTTGTTTCTTTTTATGAATTCACATCTATCATTCACAGAAAGGTTTATAAATTCTGGACATTTATGCAGTCCGTGAAATTCTTCTCTCTGGCATTTTACACATTTGAATTTTGTACTTTTTGTATTAGATGTTGACACCATACTCGTAACTTTATTTTGAAAATTATGATTCTTTTTTACTTCTTTTATTTTACTGTTTTGAAGGGTTCTCGCTTGGCTTTGCATAAACGAAAGCAATTGCTTTAAAGTACCAAAGTCTTCGGAATTATTCAGTTCTTTCTCCCACCAATAACGAGTTGATTTATCTAGCTTTTCAACAATTATAAACACGATCATTGTTTCTGACAAATTTTCTACTTTATAATGTAGAACCTCTAGAGATCGAATACACTCATTCGTTATATCGATTAAATTTAAGATGGCACTATATGATTCACTTATATTAGGTTGACTCAAAAGTTTTTTGATTATGGCATTTAATAGCTCTCGTTTATTCGAATACCTGTCTTCTAAAAGCTTCCATGCGATAACAAAATTAGCATCAGAAATAGAGATTGACTGTATAACTCGCAAAGCTTCATCCCTACAACTAGCTTTAAGATACTGTAATTTCATGGAGTTTGAAATGGATTTATTTTCAATTACACTTGCGACGAACATGTCTTTAAACATGATCCAGTTCTCAATTTTACCATTAAATGTTGGCACGGATAGTGTCGGTAATTTTACGTCCGACAGAACACTTGCATTACAGTTTGACACAGATGAAATAGAATGTTCAGAATCAGTTTTATTCATTTTACGATTAACATTTAATCTCAATTCGTCTATCGAATCGTCTATGGTTTCTTTCTCTTTAATGAAATCATCCAACTCCTCTGGTTTGCAGGTTACAAAAATTGAATCGAATAATAACTTAAAGTCATTGAATAAATCACTAGTTTTAGATTCAAATAATCTCAAGGCGATTGAATCTGCATCCTTTATTGCCGAAGCAACTTTATCTCTGAGCCTTGTTAACGCGGTTTTCAGCACTTTCTTTTTCGTTTTTAAAGGCTCCATTATAAATTGATTTAAGAATCTCAAGTTCGAATATTTATTGGAAAGAGAGCTCACCTGCACGTTCGACGGAACATATGGACAGTATCACAAAAGAATTTGCTGGTTCTGGTGTGGATTTGATTTCTCTCGAAAAGGATTACGCTCTTCTTTCCAATAACCAACTCTTTATTACGATCACAAGACTTACACATGTCTTGAGTACTAATTATACATATAATACACGATTTATGTGCATGCAGGAGGGAGTTTAATTAAGAAAGCCTTTAACAGTCGCCTGACCTGCTGATTGTCTGTGAATATTAAGTGCAACATTATGAATCGAATTAAATTCATGGAATGCTTTCTCACTATTCTTTTGACAAAAGAAATCAGTTCGAAGTTTCTCAATGGAGTGCATTGAGTTTTTAACTCTTTAATCCCGAGGCGACTTTTTTCTTCCAGCTCCTTTAAAACCGGGCTATTTTGGGAGGACAAGACGGGAATTGGACTCTCCCAACCTAGGTGATCATTTACCCCACCCCCTGCTACAACCTTCCCTTAAGGCACAAGGAAATGGGCTGTTGTTGGCAAGGATAATTGGACCCCCTACCGCGCTTATCTCCTAAGCGATCTCAGAAACTCCCCTCCCCTCAGAAGAAGGCAACCGCCTCAGACCGGCCTTCGTCGTCGTTAAGGGAAAATTTCTAGACCTCCCCGCTCGGTATGAGAGGGTTAAAGAAAGGTGGAATAGCTTCTTCCTCATTGCTGAATTAGCACCAGATAATTTGCCTTCTATTAATTCAACGACTTTGAATAATTTCTAAGTCATGGTATCTTTATTACAATTCTCATATTAGGAAAGAGGAAATTTTCACATTTCAGAAAGAGGGGAAACGGACGCATAACCGAAGCTTTGCGCCGTATAAACGAAGTTATTTAGCATTACAATGAATACGAAAGAATCGGGACTGTGATGAAACGACGTATAAATGAGAAAGGTATAAACGGTGCTTTACTGTGCAAGGTAATAAATAGCCCACGAGTTACCTAGTGGCTTAAGGCATGGCATATTAGGACTGAGAAATATGAGTAGAAGGTAAAGGGCCTTTGATTCTATATTTTAACTGCGTTCTTAACCACTATTATTCAAAAACTGATAGACTGATGTGAGAAGAACATAATACTTGCTGCGGTCGGGCTGACTGCTTCATATTTTTCTGGTTTTCCAGCAAATGAAACACAAATATGAGCTAATGTCTCCTGAGAGTCTTCTATGAGAGAGATCTACCTCCCCATACATTCGAGCTAAATCAGAATACTATTTTAGGTGATATCTTAGTGCTCCAAGATGTATATTTCCAACAGAAGAGGCCACATTTCTCTTCTATCACTTTTCTTAACACGTGGATTTAGCTATACATGCAAGACCAATTCGGATTTTAACCAAGTGGCATTGGTTTGAAAATGTTTTTTAGCTCTTATAAATATATTTTTTAAAAAGATACCCAGGATTAATCTTCCTTTAAAGTATACCATCGTGTTTTTAAAGGCTTTGTTTAAGCTTAGTACATACTCTTTTTATACTTTAGGAAAATTTGCCACAAATGACTATGGGATAATAAATCCATTCACTAAAGGTCTGATTATTTGCTGCCGAAGGTAAGAAAATATTTATTGTATAGTTGTAATATCATACTCATCATATTAACTTATGTCCAATAACAAGAAGTACAATAACTTTTATTTACTATCTGTGTTTAATGGTTAACATTTTTGTGGTCGTATATCCACACACACATTCTCAGCCACCACAGCAAAGAATCGTACTGATATTATTTTATATGACGTCGACAAGCTTCGGAGATACATACAATTT
>BGPR01009986.1:28098-54714 GCA_013235015.1 Araneus ventricosus | reverse complement strand
ACGATGCACCTATTTCAGAGCTTTCTAAGATAGCCATCGACACAATGGCGACTATAATTAAAACTAATTTACTTCTTACATTCGAAGAAATCTCTAAATTGCAGGAAATATAGGTAAGAAACCTGCATAAAATTTTCAAAGACAAATTCATGATATTTCTAGCATTGCATTTTCTAGTGTTTACGTCTTCCTTGTTAACCTCCACCCAGTGGCGGACTGGGTCTGAAATTAGTGGTTGCCAGGAGTCAGTGAGGGCCCACACATATTTACAATCATAACATTAATATATATATTATATATATTAATGTTATGATATATATATATAATTATTATTATAAATTATTAAATATATATATATGTATATGTACTAATCTCACTTAATTTTACTTTAAATTCTAATATTATATATTTTAAATTCTTAGTACAATATTAATGTATTCTAAAGTCACTTTTCTTATACTCCAGTTTCATTTTATTTCCCGCGCTAGGGGTATGTTAAATCTCGCGTGTTTTGGCATATTTATTACTAAAAGAATATTTTAATCGCTTCCACGCGCGAGCTTAAATCGCGAAATCAGCAACTTGTTGGCGCCATACTTTTTCCTAAAACACTTACGTAATTTGCTAAAAATAGCTGATATTCCCTTCACTTTGATCAAGTGTCTATATGTTAATCCCTTATCTGAGAGAATGAAGGGATTTTCCGTTCTCTTTTGACATGAAACTTTCATACGAGATGAGCGCATATTCCACCACTCTCCCATAATAAATAAAAACAGTTAATAACTCGGCTTGTTCCTTATTTGACGACTAAAACAACGGAATCATTTTATGTATATATTTTATTATATATAAATATAATTTAAAATCAATAATCTATTCCTAATCTAAAGATATGTTAAAGATATTATTAATTAATTTAAGTATTATACATAATCACTGGAAGTAACAAATATAAATTCAAATTTATGATTGAATGTTAAAAAATTCTTGAAATAACTATATGGTTCCAAAATTACAGCGTGCTACACATCCACAAAATGTTTTTAAGCAAACTTAAAATAAAATGCAAACTATCTACCAATTTTAATGTTTTTAAAGAACATCTGTTACTGTTAAAGACTGACAACTCAAAAGTACAGAATTCCACTAGATTAAGAGCAAGTCAACAAGCGTTTCAGTTCACTAGATGTCTCCGCAAATCTGTCAATAATTTTTTCTCCATCCAAATTATCTAACAATTCCTTTTCAATAGACAGCGATACATATGATTCCAAGTTTTCCTCTGACATTGAATTTCTTAATCGGTCCTTTATAATCTTTAGCTTTGAAAATGTTCTCTCACAGTGTACTTGGGTAACTGATAAAGTACAGACGACTTTATAAAGTTCATAAAGGTTATCATATGCTTTATCATGAAGTATGTTTGATGCTAAAATTTTTAATACACACGACGGACAAGTGCTGCAGGTTTTACAGTTATTGCAACTGGAATCCATTAAATTCTCACCATTATTAAGCAGTAACTGCAATACATCAAAGTTTGAAGAAAAAGAAAACAATTCCAATTTAATTTGATATTTGCTGCTCTGTGGAAATAACTTCATAATTCCTTCCAATGCCTCATCTTCGAAAGCCTTCTCTACGATAGTCTTAAAATTTATTGGGTCTAAGCAGGATAAGTAAGTCTTTGTACAATTGTTTGTGTTGTACAAATCGATCTTCTAATGATTGGACAATGCGATCCATTATTAGGTTGAACACATTCACTCGAAAATCAACTAGAGGATCTGAGGAATTACCTTCATCATTAGCAAGCTCATCAGCCATTTTCTTCTTCTTTCTCTGTCTCTTAATATCGATTTCCAATGTTTCATTTTCAACCATATTCACCTGAGAAATTTGCTCGTTACATTTCGTTACAAATTCTAAGGCCTTGCTGTGAACATTATGAAATGTTCTTGCCCGTTCCTTTAACTTTGTTGTAGCTATCAAACTCCATGAAGTGAACATATCCAAGCGCTTGTCTGAAGATAACTTGACAATGGGGCTGTAGTTTCAAATATATACAAATAGCTAAATGCTGTCAGAATTGTTTCGAATTTTAAAAGGTTGTGAAGTAAAGCATTTGCTTCATGCTTTGTTTTTGCGTTAAATTTTTCTAAATTTTGAATAATTGATAAACATGTCAGCAGATTTATAAAAGTACTGACAGAAGGTTTTTCAAAACGTCCAAAAATTACTGCTGCGGCATTGAATTTTCCGGACCACCTGGTCTCACCAATTAGCTTCAATCGTTTCATTTCTTCCTGTCCCATTTCTTTCCCAACAACTTCTATACATACAGCCATCCTTTTGTATGACGTTCTTAGGAAAGTTGCCAAATTCTGAAGCAAACTGAAAAAAGAAACTGCAGAAACACAACATTTTGTTGTGTCAGTTAAAACCAAATTCAATACATGAGCATAGCACCATATATGAACATGGTGATCTGCCACATCAGCAAGTTTACTTTGCAAGCCCTTATATTGCCCATGGTAGCTTGCAGCACCATCTGTGCTATCAGATGAGCATTTTCTGGGGTCAATTTTATGATGCTCTAAGGTTTGAGACAATAAATTAAAAAGTCCCTGTCCTGTGCTATCATTACTTGGCACAACTGAAAGCAGACGTTCACAGATAATGCCTTTAAATACATATCGGATGAGGATACTAAATTGATCGATGGATGTATTATCTTGGGTGGAATCCACCTGAATGGAATAATATTTTGCATTGCAAACTTCATAACTGATTATTTCTTGTATCATGTTCTTCATAATTTGAATTAATGTATTAATTGTGTGTGTGTCGTTTTACTTAAGTATGTGACAAGTCCACCCCGGCCTTTACTTTCAGTCTTTGTTTTTCTAATCGTTTTAGTCTTTGCTCTGACTTGTACTGCACTGAAGAAACGTGAGCTGCCATAATTGGATCATATTTTGCCATTAACTGCACTGTAGCCACAAAACTACCATGATTCAGAGTATCATTGTCCAGAGTATAAGCTGGTTCGTTTCTGTGCCCTCGAAAAGGAAGTGCTTGCTTGCTTAACATCTTTATGATGTCTATAATTCTCATTACTATATTTCTCTGCTTCCGTACGTCTTCTTTCTTTTTATTTAATGACGTTGCAAGAAAATCATCTAAGGTCCCTCCCTTAACCACACTGATATATTTCTGAGCATTTCTGATATGTGTAGTCGTAGATTCGTGTAAAGCCAAGATCTGGCTAATATGACAGTAAAATGAAACTACAAAAAAAGAAAGAAAAACCACCTTATAGCCATCTCTCACAAGAACCGCAGTCTATCTGCACAAAGGGAGGCAATTCCTTCCGTCTCTCCGGGGGCTTCCGAAACCAGCAAAATATCTTAATGAGTTTTGCGACTCGAGTTTTCACAGAAGAGATACCCTGTTTCAATGCCCCCGAAGGTTTGCTGGTGAAACATCTGTAAATGATCGGAAGTTCAAAGGAAATGGACAGAACGCCGTTCCGATGGGCGACCACCCGCTGTCTGACTGGTCGAATTACGAAGGCAGTAAATTCCTAAAAACGGGTGTCGAACTCCAAAACATGGACCTTGGGGGAGAGGTCTATTTTGTTTATGTGTTTTAGAGAAAGAGTTCTTCTTTGCTTCTCTGCCACACTTTCTGGGGGGCCCAAATTGTCTTCTGTTTGAGGGGCCCACTTGCCATCGGGCAAGCTGGCAACCTAGCCAGTCCGCCACTGCCTCCACCCAGAAATAAAATCGCATGAATGTTTGTCTTGGACTACCAATCATTAATGTTACTTGATGATTGGTAGAAGAATGTCACTACTGCCGATGAAACCTAGTTATACTGCTGTGACCCAGAGATAAGCATTAAGCAGATAGAAAAGAGACGGACCCCACAAAGACCAAATGGTCTACACTAACTCGACTCCTTGAGATTAGGCAGTTTTAGATACATTGAGGGATTGCATTACAAACAAAACAATAACTTACAGGGAAAAGCACCATAACAATTCGCCTTAACGTTGGAAGCACATCTATACATTTTCTAGGGCGTCTCAACAATAGTTTCTTTTAAGTTAATGTAAGTTTCGCATGTTTACTTAGGTAAGCCACACATTACCATTCAGAAAGCTAGTAATTACCGATTTCATTCCAGAAATGTAGCTATCGATTCCGGAATGATTTACAGGACCATAGTTCATACTCCAGAAGACATCGATGTCCGCAGCATCGCTTTCCGATGGGCATGTGCAAGTTTTAAACTTTCGGAATCCATCCGGATTACCATAAGCCCCAAAGCAGATGGGTGCAAACTCTTCCTGCACAGTGTGATAGTCACCACTTACACGACTTCACTGAGGTAGGTGATATAATTCTAATTCATCAAATTGGCATTTTTGGCAAAAAATATCTTCGTGTAGGGTTTCATTAAAAATTTTTTATACTGATGTGATCATTTTTTTACATTTTAATATACCAAGTAAACCAGTAAAACAATTTTTCAAAGACTAATTGAAGCCAAAAGCATTTTTTACACAACTGGTTACAGTGCCGAATCCAGGATTTGGTCTGGGGGGCTAAGGTCATTAAAATTTTGTACCGCAAAGACGAATGTCAAACCTCATGGCTTATGTAAATTAAAACACTTTAACTTTACTCACCTGGCAATAAGAATCATAAAGAACAATACAGTACTTCCGATAATTTAATAAAAAATACAATATAATAACTAGCCAAAAAATGTCTCCGACTGCGTCAACGCTACAAGTGGAATGACTAGAAAAGTTTTCGAGCCTGTCAAGCCAGAAAACAATGTTGTCACGTTTTTATTATCTTTTTAAAAAAAGGGAAATTAAGAACTAACAGTTGTAGTGATTTTAAATAAAATCAAGAATTCTGGCTTAGCTCGGGGGGTTGCAGTCCCATAGCCCCCTTGGATTCGCCACTGGCTGGTTAGGATGGTATCGAATTTATGGTATTGGCCTATGTGGCGTAGCAACAGGTAAAGATGTCCCATCAAGCAGACAACATATTACTGTGTGTGTTACTTTTTTAAAGCCAAATATGATGAGAAGAAAAATACAATGCTCTGGAACCATTTAACCTTGTTATGTCACTACTGCAGAATAGGGGAGAAAAGATAATTTTTACCCCCCAGGAGCCAATTACCATCGCTACAACACTGGTTGATCTCATATGCAAAAGATTCCTTGTAAAAATAGATGGATTCTTCAGGTAACCAAAATCATTAGTAGTCAGCATTCACGCTGTATGAAGAACCCCTTAATACCAATTCGTCATTTGCTAGTCTAGGCAAAATCAAACCAGAAGTGATACGACTCCATTTCCAAAACCCTGAAAATTAGCGAGGTGTAAAACTCTGACATAAGTTCGAACAATTCAGATTGCTAATCTGATACACATACATGCATATTTTAAAAAAACGATTAGATGTTTACCAATTTTCTTTGATATGAAGTTTTACTACTTCATTGAACTCAATATAATCTGAAAGTTTTATATTGTAACAATATCTTAATGATATATTTCTTCGAAAGCAAAATTTGAGAATGCGGCTTATTTAACCTTTTCTTTAAAGGCTATACAGATGCTGAATCATTTTTTCCCTGTGCGCACGAGCTGTTGCAACGGGAACTTCGGCAAAACTAATCTGTCTGTCCTCTATTTACCTCAAATATGATGCCTACAGCTATTTCTGAGAGAAAACAAGAATGCATAAATTCATGGTAGGTTGGCAAAGAACTAGATTTTACGGGCAGATAGATAATGGCGCCTAGAGCATGTTATTTTTTTCACCCCCAGAGGCATAGCAGTGCAAATGGCGCTGAATTACTATGCTGAAATAGTGGCTTTAAAAAATGTGAACATTAAGCGAGTTACTACCAAGTAGGATATTTATAGCATTAAAATAAGATATGTATCTATCTGCCTGGGAAATAAAATTAGGAATTCAATAGTGTACCTAGTTGGGATAATAAGGATAACCAATTCTATGTGCGATCTAAAAGTTAACCTGCCGGGCATGTCAACGTCAAATGCCCATGGCAGTGACAACCATCAATAATGCTGCCAACAAATGAGATGATTAATACCTGAAGAAAAATCCTCGAAATCAAAGTTAAAACAGGCAACATTTTTTTTTTTTTATTTTCATAGAAAACTTTTAATCCATGGATATACTTGAATATTTGCTATTAAAGAAAAGTTAGAGCTATACAATCTGATCTTTCTTTTGTTTAAGTACAGAAAAAAATGTGCTAATTAGCCCACACGGACTTCTGCCGAGAATACCCGAATAATGTAAACAGAATAAAAATAAAATTCAGACGAGGGGAGACATTTGTTTCTCTTTTTAACAAACATGAGGAACAATAATAAATCAAGTACTTGCTCCACTTCACAAAAAGAAGAAACAAAGGAACAACCCTGAAGGTCACCAAAGAACGTGAAAATCTTGAAATAAAAGAATCTAAAACATTCAAAGCAATACTTACCTTTAAGGTCTTGATGAGATCGAGAAGCTGACGCTACCGATCCAAAGAGTCTACAGTCTAAATACGGAGATTCCTTGAAGATTTCCCCTTCAACTAAATATAACCATAACTTAAAAATGATAAATATTATCTACGGAATTTCCGAAGAAGATTCCAAAATCTATCTTAAACATCCCTGGAAACATCAGCTGACCATTATCATTCAACTTAAAAACTTACAGTGGCGATTCCAGGGAGGGGGGTATATGGGACTGCAGCCCCCCTTAGAATTCTTGATTTTATTTAAAATCACTAAAGCTGCTTGTTCTTAATCTCTCAAAGAAAAAAATAAATAATAATAATAAAAAAAAACTTAACAACATTTGCCTCCCTGGCTCGAAACTTTTCCTTCTTTTTTAGTCATTCCACTCGTACTTGTAGTGTTGACGTGGTTAGATAATAAAATCTTGCTCATTGCCCCCCCCCCCCAATCTGGCATAGCAAACGTTAGGAATATAGTTTATTTATCAAGCAATTTTTTTTAACAAAGTTCTGAAAAAGAGATAATGGGTTTTTAAGAACAGGCTTTCCAATATTTTCATGAATGGTTTGTTAAGCATATTTGACCTACTATAAAACATACACAAATCACCACTTCCTTTACTTTTGGGAGTACAAAGGTATTGATAATAGGGATTGGCCAACTAAGATATAACTACAAATAATTATCCATATATTAACAGAAAAGTGTTACTATGATATTTCGTTATGTCAGTTGGGCAGAAAAATCTATTCACTTCAATGGGCATTTCCAACATAGTTTTTCTGCATAAATATGTTTTGATTGCAACTTTATACTTCAGATGAAAACTTATAAATTAGAACCACCCATTTCATCTAATATATTATGTAAGCATTTTTTTTCTCTTTCTTTCAGGCTTGGAAGTGTAGATTACATCAAATACAGTATTAAGAAAATTGTTTATTTTTCTCAAGAAGTTAAACTAATATAAAGTACCATTTAAATGTACAACAAATTTAAAATGATCAATCAAATTTTTAAAACTGCCATTTAACAATACTTATAAAAGGAGAGAAACAGAGAAAATTGTTGATAATCATATTTTGCTTTACATTCAAAAAGGATTCTAAATCTTAAAATTCATTTCTTTTAGGAATCCAGGAAAGCAGCTTGTCATATGTGGACCAAACAGATCTATACCACCCAACGTTTACTACAATTTGATATCAGAACTGCACTGCATTTCAGATCTATACTGAACAACACATCAGCCAGCCATTTAATTTATTAAGAATAATTTATTACACTTGCTCACACAACAATTATTCAGCAGTGTCAACTTTAAATGAAATAAATTACATTAAGTAATTGACAGCATTACTTTCTAATGAGTCACAGTTGTTTCATAAACAGTTATTTACAAAAATAAAATTTCACTCCTACATGAATAAAATAACTTAAGACATATTTCAATTCATGTAAAAATAATTTGAACTTTGAAACAAAAGAAACATATATTCTCAATATACAACATATTTATAATTGCTCCTCATCTATAAAGAATCTTGAATTCAAATATTATAGTAATCATTCTCTAATTAAGAAGATGCAACTTCTTCATAAGAAGGCGGGGCATCAATTGCAGCAGAAGTGTTGCTCTGAAACTGAGTAGACACCCAAGCTAGAGCCCACTTTAAATTAGTTAGCATAAATTTAAGTGCTTTTGTCCACTGTTCTTCAGAATTCAACTGGACTTTAATAGAATAATATTTTTCTGTTCTTTTATCAATTATTCTACCTTTTTCCATTCGATATGGCAAATGAAAAGAAGCATCACCTTGTTCAACTGTCTCTTTAAACTGTTGCAAGCAATCTAAGAAACCCACCATAGCTTGGTCAAACCTATTGTCTAAAACGTACCTTATTCCTCCACAACAATACAAAGGCAGCTGTTGGACTTTATTACCTTCTACTGACTCTATTAAAGAATGATTTCCCATTGGAACTAAGCGATACTTTTTGAATGTTAGATTTATCTTTTTTGCTAACGAATGGAGCAACAAAACTGTCTGGCCCCATGCAGCATTGATTTCGGCCCATTCTACAGGAATATTTGGCAATCGCCCAAGACGAAACCCATTAATTGTGCCAAAATGACCACTATGCCAAATATGGAAGGTGGCATTAAACACATTTGTTTTACTCAGTTTATCAAACTGACCTTGAGTATACATGATTTGATTTTCAACACTATGAAGATTATCCTCAGACAATAAAACTTGTCGCTGGATTCGGCAATATTCCTGCCATCTCTTGTCTTCCTCCCTCTGCAAAATTTCACATTCATTTTCCAAAGTCCTCAGCATTTCTTTCATTTCACTCTGCTTCACTTCCATCTGAGACAATTCCTCTTGGAGACTTGCTTCAGTTTCTTGATATTTCAGTAATACAGATTTTAATTTATCTAAATCCTCTTCTTCATCTTCCATCTCAAGTTGCTCCTGGAAATCTCGATACTCCTTAACTTCTTCCTCAGCAATTCTCAACTGCTGATCCATCTGATCAAGTATATTGTCTGTGCATTCTTCGCATAATGGGTGATCAACATCAGAATAATTTGACATCAAATCAAACAGCTGTGTAGTTACTTTTCCAAGATAGTTACTGTCGAACGGCAAGTTGGATAAGTCATCCACAACCATAAAATCACTACCGGCATCAGTAAATTTTATAGGCAATACGATTTTTCTCATTACACTGCTTTCATCAGATCGATTTCGGAAAGTCTCAATAAGATCGATTCTGTCCTTTCTATCTGCATTTGGGTAGGGAGGAGCAGTGAGCTCAGAAAAAGTTTGACTGTCAAGATCTCTGAAAGTAGAATGTAACTTCAACGGTTGACAACATCTCTGGCAAGTAAAATTCACCGAGAAAGTTCGTTCCTTAGAAACATATTTATCTGGCAGAGGTATGACGAAATTGGAATCCATTTGTAGGCAGTTTTCAAAACTGAAAAATATTAAAACACATTAATTAATACTTTCAAAAAACAGTGAATATCAATAAAAATTTAAAAACTTTTCATTTTGAAATGCAATGTCAAAAAATTAAGGAGTAAACTCATTTTAAAGCTGTTATAACTACATACTCAGACAATTTGAATACAAACTGATTACTGTTTTTTCATAACTTTAAATGTTTTTATTCACACTGAGACCTTAGAGAAAAAAGCCAGTAAACACTTAAAATGCAACAAAAACAAAACAGAAAGAAATAAATGCAGTTGTGCAATTAGGAACTTACTATATTTTACAGATTTTAGGTTTACTTCTGTGAACTATATATCAAGTACATGCAAGTTTGATAAGTAAAATTAAAACAATCATAGCTGGTTGCACTACAGGCTTCTTATATTACAATAACTAATTTCAGAAAAATTTATCAAAAAGGATAGTTTGATAATAGTTCCTAACTGTATTAATGTGTCCAAATAAAATAAGGAAAAATACCATCCCATTTAAAATCTTGCTTCCCCAAAATGCAATACAATAGCAGTAAAGCAATGGAAGTGGATTCTGCAAATGATTCCATTATGAGGTAAGGGCAGACAGTTTTTAACTCAGAAAACTTACATTTAACATGCTGTTAAATTTCATTTGAATTTTTCAGATTTTTTTAAAGCACTGAAGCATTTTAATTTGCATGCAGTCAGACAAAAGTTACATCCTTGTCTGCCAGAAACCTAAATAGTTGAAGAGGGTGACATTGCCGAAAAGAATCAGCAATGTCACCCGCAGAAGTTTCCTGGACAGTTTTACCTGCTTCAGAAAAATATGCTCAAGGAGATGCATTCATGATTTCTATTACACCACTATGGTTAATTAGAAACTTATGCATCACAATTATAACTGTAGAAACAGTCCTCAAGTAAAAATGTTTCTTAGATTCATATTGCTTCCAAAAGTTTTAGAGGTAATCGCATATTAAATGCTGCTGTGGAGAAACAAGATGTTATTCACAATTAGAAGACATTGTGAAAGATATTACAATTCTAACTCCCATCACACTGCAAGTAAATCAAAATTTCTTGAGGGGGGGGGGGGGGATAATTCATCATCAAGCAGAACTCAATACTCCAATATCCAAGACATTATTCATCAATTAAAAGCCAGAACAAAAAAGACAAATTTCTCTTTATTTGAAATAGTGGAGATAGATATATAAGTTTCCAAAATGAGATTTCTCCCCCCTCCCCTTTATTTATAACACCAGTTAGGAGTACAGGAAGAGAAGAGGAGGGGGGAACACACTAAAGTTGGATAGATTAAAAAAAACAGGATCAAACTGCTCTAAACCTAAAAAAAGAGTTTATTACATGCATATAAGGGTAAGTATTTATATATCATCTCTAAAGTGTCCAAATTTTGAATAGTTCAGTTTAATATTGGTTTGAAATTGAAATAAAAACCAATAAGAATGATCTATTTTCAAGTGATTCATAGCAAGATAACTTAAAAATGGCTTCAGAAGAGAAAATTGTCAATGGATGCTGTAATATTTGTTGTAATAAATATTGCACCAAACCATAATGCACAAATAAAGGGGAAGGGGTATTTGCTATAAATTCTCCCAATTTAACTTATGCTGACTTGTACCGAATTTTGATGGATGAAATTAAATTTAAGCAACAGAAAATGAATTATTGAACAAAAAGAATTGTAAATTCCTCAGTAAGAAAGCAATCCTTTCATTTTCTGTTAAAGATTCTTAACATGCAGAATGCTAAAAGTAGATGCTATTACTACAGAAATAAAAGTTTCCTGCACAACTCAACAATTACAGATTTCAGAAGGTAGAAAGATGAAGAATAAACATTTTGAAAAAATGTTAAGTATTTATTACGAGTGATATGAAATAAAAATTTTAAACAAAAATGATATGATTAAAAAAATATTATCAGAAATAATAGTCAAGTATATAATCATAAACATCGGCACTTAGAATTTCAAAAAACAAATGATATTCAGGTATATAATCATAATACTGGTGCACAGAATTTGAAAAAAAAATTACACACCAATTTTTGGATTCTAATTAAGACTTTTATTAGGGATGTAAAGAATAGTGATTTGGCCGAATAGCCGAACATTTGGCCAAATACCGTATATTCGGTGGCTGAATAGCAAATTAAAAAATGTTAATACCTTCATGTATATTGATAATATTTTAAATACCTTAATCCCAATAATAAGAAAACCCTCTTCATTTCGGGATTGCTTCAAAAAAATAAGAGTCATCATTGCAGAACATGACAATGACAAACACAGAAGAAAACTGAATGGATAAATCATTAGGTACTAGAAGTAAATTCCTATTTTGATAAAGAACTTCTAATAAGTAGGTTGGAGAGTCCACTTAATTGGTAGAAAAAAAAAAAAGTGGAAAAATTTCCAAAGTTCACAAATTTAGCAAGAAAATATCTCTCGGCATCCGCAAGCATTATATAATGACCGTTTATTTTCTGAAGCTTGTAATATATATGAAACCATATGGAATAAACTTTCATAAATTGTATGCAACATTATTAAATACACTTACGTACTAAGCAACTTAAAATTGGATAAATGTTAGATTTTTTAAATTAATAAATGTATGAGAATTCAAGTCTACTATTCTTTATTAAATAGATTTAAAGCAACATTAAAAAAAAAAAAAAAACATTTATCCTGAATTTATTCTGCCAAATATCTTGACAGTATTCTGTCACAGATATTTGGGAAAGGGCCTAATACTGAATATTCGTTACATCCCTAGTCGGTGTTATATGTGTATGAAATCAAATGGAACAGACTTCCTCCTGAAAAATTATTGTTCTTGCATCATAATTTTAGACTTTGCAATGATAAATTCTATATAACTTTAATAAATACACCTATGCAGTATGGAACTTAAAATTGGAGATTAGGAGATTTTCTGATAATAAATGTACTGAAATGCAATTCTGCAATATTCTTTGTTAAATGTGTATTTAAAAGCACATTGAAAAAAAATCTTTATCCTGAATATATTTGACAGAAAAAGGGTTGAATATTGATTACATCCCTAACTTTTATCCCACCAGGGAAAAATATTAATCTTACTATTATGAAACCAAATTTTAATTGAAGTTCACACAAATAATTTTTGAGATAAAACACTGTTTGTGAAGAAAAAGATCTAAATCAGATTTTCAGTAGGCTTTCAAATGGTTGAAACAATATAAGAGATTGAAATTTCTAATTTCACAGGCAGAGTTCAAAATCAAGTAAACCTTATTATACAAGCACGATTAAAAATCTATCATGGGTATCTCTCTATGCGCATCACATCTAACACTGACCCTCTTAAATCAAATAATACAGCCTATCCTTCCTGGTTTCTTCATTACAATTTTTCGTTCCTGTGCCATCCAGGATATTATAAGAAGCTGCATATGTAAATTCAAAGATAATCTGTCAGCAAAAGAAAATGAAAGGTAACAAAAATTCCACAAGTATAGGCCTGATGTTAAGCTTCTCATTCTGCAGCATCTTCATTTTTATAGTTACAAAAGCCTTGTGATATTGTTTACACGTTAAAACAAATTTGTAATGCTGATTTACTATTTGGTATTGAGACAATCATCATTATTATGAACTAGGATGTTTTATCCTTGTTAATTTTATTTCCTGCTCTTTTTTTTAAATTTTACAATATATCTCTAAGTAGCAAACATGTGATGCAGCCTAAGAAAAACTGCCTTTAGAAATATTACATTAGCTAATGCACATAAGACTTATTAGAAAAAATAAAGATAAAAGAAGATACTAAAATAAAAAGTGGGAAGGGATTAACACAGAATTTAAAAAAAAAAATAAAACCCAGAAACACATAAAAGGGAAGGCAGGAATCTCTCTCTTGCTTGCTTTGATATATACATTAAAAAAAAAACTCAATTTAAGATAAGTTAAGGATTCAAACTTGCATGAAAAATAAAACTAATAAGAAATATAGTATGTTCTCGGATAACGAAACCCCCGTGCTTTACGTGTCAGTCGAAGTTATTTTCACCAAAATAGGGGACAAGTAAAGAATGGAAGGGGAGATGTTTACATTTTACTCAGCGTGATCTAACAAAGAACTCGGGAAATGCACTCATCTTACTCATTGTCCGACACTCCTTTAAGGTGTAAAATAGTCCAAAAGTGCTAGTCTCGGGATATTAAAACAAACTATAAGATATATTTAATACAGATATTTCACACAAGCCGGGAATAAAAATCAATGGACTATAATTTTATTAAGATTATCAAGGTAACAAGTTAAAATTTTCAGAAATTAAACAGAATATATATACCAGTCTTCACACAGATCAAATATGCTTTCACTCAAATATTCTTTCATTTAAACAGTCTGTTGAATGCCACAAAAAGAATGAATTTTATACAGCCACTTAGCAAGTCTTGAAATTGATAATTTCAAATGCATTTTGAAATATTTCATTTTAGTTAAATTAGTAATTGTTATTTTTACCATTTTGGTTAATATGGAGTCTACGGTGCCTTCGTTCCTCGTAGGATCGCCAACTCTTTGCCGCCAAGATCGAAGATGAGAGAACATTTGTTTCGGTTGTGCAATGTTTTTAATGGGTAACATGCATGTATGCACAGGAATTGACCTTTTCATCGGTGTTTTGAGCATCAAGCTATATTGCACCTTGTTTCGATTGAACTGTTTTTTTTTCATCTCTTCGATACGATTGATCAATTCATTCAAATTTGAATAAAACTTTGTTCGGAATTCTTAGGTTTGAATATTGGTTCAGTACGGTGTATGTTCTTCTGTGTGTTTCATTTCTCAATGAATGAGTGAAGCTACGAGTATTCCGTTACGCTGAAAGCGAAGCTGCTGATGTTTTTTAAGTTAAAAAAATTTGCCCGGTACACGCTTGAAATGCCACAGGCATTACATGTGAGAATTCTTGTTGTTGAAATTTAAAAAAAAAAACCATATTCCTAACATTCAATGACAAAGCGTAGCTACTAGTTTCCTGCTATGCTGAAAGCGAAGCTGTTGATGTTTTTTTAAGTTATAAAATTTGTCCAGTACACACTTGAAATACCTCAGGCATTGCATGCTCAATCTCTCCTTTTCAGGCGACACATGCGCAAGAGAGAAATAAAAAGCGTTCTGCCTCTCCAAAACAGTATTTGGCGACGTCAAATGAAATTGAGCCAAGAACAATTAGCGAGAAGCAGGCCGGCACCGTAGACTTCATGTTTACCATTATTTTCAATCATGAAATGATTTACATTTTTATAAAATAGATGCTTTTACTCAAATACTGTTTCATTCAAACAACCTGATCTAAGGCATTGGTAATTAGAGCCACCGACTCAAAAGAAATATTTCATCTACTCTTTCTATTTCCAAGTTTGCTCTTAAACATTAGTGCAAAGCATCTTATTACTGCTTTCAAATCTTCATCTTAACATCTAAATACAAGATAAGAAAATATTTTGTATGTAATGTGAATTTGAAACTTAAGTGAAACTTCCTAAAAGAAATCTTCCATTCAGTGAATTGCCTTGAAATTACAACAGAAAACTATGAAGTGAAGTAATATGTTAATTTTATATTAAAAAAATAACCAGTTACAAACATTTCTAATATTCTCTTTAATAACTATCTTTAATATTATTAAAGTGATGTTAATCTGTGTTTAAAAACTATAGTAAGACCATTTGAAACCAAACATCTACAAATTACATTAGCTCATTTAAGGGAATTCACAACGATTCTCAAAAAATTCTACACATTTCTGCCCAAAAAAATTACTAAATTCAAAATAATTGACCTAATAGTTTTATGCAATAAATTTAATATTTCTCAAAATAATGTTAAAATTATCTATATTTCAGTGTTTAAACCAGAAGATTTTTTTTTTCAAATTACAAGAGTTAAAATGCTGAGCTAAAATGCAAAAACTGTTAGATACACAAATACACATTTAATAATGTCAGACAAACTGGTTGTGATCCATTTTGTAAAATAATTACTCAGCTGAAATAAATCGCATTTAAAAATTTACACTATATTTTCTTTCCAAGTGCATGGATTCCAAACGGCAAGATATTTAAATAATATTAAAACTTCGAGATGAAATTTCTTCACTTTTACGTATCAGCAACAAAGTACTGGCCAATTATTCCATTTTTTTACTTCGACATATCGAGTGAAATTTCATGAAACGAAACCACCTAAACGCCATGAAATTCTTATTACTCGGAATGTTTACAAAAACTAAATTAACTTAAGAAAAAATATCAACTGAGAGAATTGCATGAATTATGTTACTATAATAAGAAAAAAGAAAATGCATCGAAACAAGAATAATGGGTCTTAGTTCATAATCCACAAGATTAAAAATAAAACGCAAGAGGAGGAACAGCTGTTTTCATGACGTTTCTTTAAAGGCCAATGAACAAATTAGGAATACGAAAATTTTATAAATAGGAAAACAACATAAAAATAATACTAACAATTTTATATAACTTCCAGGAAGTCAAGTTATCAAAAATACAACTAAAAGAAGTATTGTCAATTTCGAAAATTCTCTAGTGTTCTCCTCTCGTATTGCTATCACCACAATAATATAATAACACAGAAGAAAATACACAAAACTTTTTCATTTCAGTTCATCTCGTAAAGCATGAAGTTTTTTTTTTTTAATTTGAAGGAGTCTAAGTTATAAGAGAAATCCAACAAAAAAATAAAACTTTCCCTTCTTTGGTATTGAGAAATTATTTCATTTGTGACGTTTTTTCCCCCCATAAAGCTCAAAGAGGGCTATTTTGCAAGACTTGCTCCACTTGCCCATACTTATTAGCATTTTGTTTGTTCAACATAGAAATTGCTTTAATATGTCTGGCAACAAAAAATTTGTCCTGTTTGGGAAAGCAAGTTGTAAGCAATTTAGCGTTTACTAGTTTTAATTATAATTGGTATGTGCAGGAATTCTGTGTCAAGATTTGCTGTTTGTGAATTGCAATTCTCATTTTTTAAGATACTAAGCATTTAATTTGTAAGAAAACTATGTAAAATTAATTTTAGCTCTATCCACATGAAACTTGAACTCTTGCGTTGGTGACTTCAAAGCGTCACCTTAGAACTGAGTAAGTCATAAATGTTATTATTTACTATTTTGGGTACTTTTTACTTCATTATTGATATTCATTTTATAATTGAAAAGTAAAATAAGTTCTGTTATATGATTTCGGAAACTAGTTCACCCTCATGTGAAAATTGATGTGGTTCATTTGGAGTGTAACTTATGAGCCCCAATTTGTCATAAAACTATTTCACTGTAATAGATTCTGTTATATATTTTTAAACGAAGTTTTATTTCTATGATTTCTCATTCTAAAAGATAGCTGGACTGAATCATACTGATCATGTTGTTTGTAAAAGGGTGATCGACTTAATACAGTTCGTTTTAATAAGTAAACGCCTCGCCATGAATCAGTTTGAACCTAAATTTGGGCTATTTGCTGCTTATTTTACTTTTAGATGTTAGAGAAACTGTGCTGAGGTAATTTTTATTTGAATGTATGTACTCTGGAAAAATGCATTTTCTTAAAAAAATTTTTTAATTAACTTATTTACGCTTAATGAAGATGTGATTAACCATTCATTTTTATCAATCGCGAGATTTATGACTGAAGAAAAATATGTTTATAAAATGCATTCAAAAAGTTGAAGGAACTGTTAAAGTTGTGATCTTTGCTTATTTTTTTAATGTTCTGCATTCAGTTGGCAATTTAAAACAAAAATTTGAAGTATCATTAAAAATAAGGACATTTTAATTAAAAATTATTCAAGAATTTATACAACTTATTTTTGTGGAAGCACTTCTTTTCATCTGTTGTTTTTTGTTCAGAAGTAATATTCCTGAGTTGAAAGGAAGTTTTTTGATTAACAAAGCAATCAATTTCATTTAATGCAGTTTTTCAGAAGATATTGCTTAGTTTCTAATATTAAATAAATATTTCATTAACTCTTGTAGATATATAAATAATTAAAGAATGTTTTTGAAAAATTATATTTTTATTGCTTGTAAAAATTATATTTGTAGTGCAGTACAGTATAATATCTACATATAAAGTCTACTTTGATTGTAATTCATATATATAATTTGCTATCAGAATTACTGTATGAGAATACAAAAATAAGATTTTATTTTACATCGGTAAATTAGCTATTCATTTTTAGTGTTAAAATGTCTGATTGTAAAGGTAGAAAAGGAAAAAGTAAACAAAAACGAAAAGACAAAAAGACTTTTTCTTGTAAACTAAGATACAAATTCAGGAATATGTCAAGTTGATATTTGCACTGTACATTGAATTTTATTCTTTTTATCACTAATATAAATTATTACCTTGAATATTTTTGATTTTGATTAATAAATTAGGATTATGAATTATATTAGCAATTAATATACCTATAATTAATGTAAGTCATAAGTAATATTATCCAATAACACATGCAGTAATTTTATATACTATTTTGTTTCACCTATTCCTGTTATTTAATGCAATCTCATTTAACCTGTTTTTAAATTTTTTAAAGCTAGCCTCTTGATTAAATAAGTAAGCTCTTACTGCATTTCACTTTTATGTTTTGATACACAGAACAAATTTTTTGATAGGTAAAAAAATTTTTAGAATTAAGCAGACAAATCATCTATGTAAAAATTTAATGTTTCTCCCACTAATAGAGTAGTAAAGTTTATAATGAACTCTTAAGTGGCCTTTGGTCCTTAAGAGTTCATTATGAGCTTAAATCCAGGGTAGTGAACTCAAACCTTAAATATAGTATTAATGCTTTTTAAAAAAATTGAATAGATTTAAAAAATAATTTTCGCACCTTCACAAATTAAACAGGATCAAGTACTTAATTTTGAAGAGCTTTAGAAATAGCAAAAATTTTCACTGTTTTATGAATCTTTTCCCTTGTTGATATCAAAATATAAATTTTTTACTTCAGTATACAAGGTGTTTATTAAATGAATGGAATTTTATGACAGAACTTAATTTAAGAAAGCAGCTGTAAAGCTTCTTGTAATTATATTACAGTAGAACTCCAATTACTTAAAGCCCATTTATGCGAATTTCCAACCATATAAATTAATATTGGAAGGAAAATAATTGGGAAGGAATTAGGAAAATAGTGATGGGAGTGTGGTCAGTAGCCTTTATACTTCTTTTGCTAACCAAAGGGTTTTTTTTTTTTAAAGTAAACAAAATAGGATACATGCGTATTGTTCATATATAATTTTAATACATCTGTATATTTGTACCTTCCTTCATATCTAATTTATGTTTTTTTGTTTTGCATGTAATCTTATAGTTTTTTGTATCTTAATTTCTGAACTTTAGGTAAACCTGGAGTTTATGGTACGCACCTGTTTCTCGCCAATTTTTCTTGGCGCAATTTCATGTGCTGTCGCCAAATATTGTTTTGGATGTGCAGTGCACTTTTTATTGCTCTCTTGCGCATGCGTCACCTGAAAATGAGAGCTTGGCACGCAATGCCTGCAGCATTTCAAGTGTGCACCGGGCAAATTTCTTTAACATAAAAAGCATGAGCGGTTTCGCTTTCAGCATAGCAGAAAACTAGTAGCTTTGCTTTTTCATTGAATGTTAGGAATCTAGGTTTTTTAAAAAAATTCGAAAACTAGGATTTCCGCACGCAATGCCTGTGGCATTTCAAGCATGTACCGGGCAAATTTTTTTAATGCAAAAAAAAACATCAGCGGCTTCACTTTCAGCATAGCGGAATACTCGTAGCTTCGCTTATTCATTGAGAAACGAAACGCACAGAATAACACACGGTACTGAACCGATATTCCATCCAAAGAATTCTAAACGAAATTTTATTCAAATTCGAATGAATCGACCAATCTCATCGAAGAGTTGAACAAAACAGTCCAATCGAAACATGGCACAATACACCCTGATAATCAAAACACCGATGAAAAGATCAATTTGTGTGCATGCGCGCTTGTCACTCGTTAAAAACATCTAGATGCATCCAAAACAAATGTTCTCTCATCGCCACTTTTGGTGGCAAAGATTTGGCGATCCTAAGAAGAACGAAGTAAGTGCGTACCCTAAACTCCAGGTTAATCTTCTACTGTATTCAGAAATGCATGCATAACTGTAAAGAATAAGAATTTTAACTGTCCAATCTTGGTAAAAATTGTGATACTTAGGGGAGACTGGGATACAATGGACCACTTTTGTAAATTTTGAATGTTTACTCTCAAAGTACTGTTTTTTTTGTTTTTTTTTGCTTGAAAAAATGCATGCATATTAAGGTTTATAATACACTCGCTATACTTTTTTAAATATTTTTTTAGTGACAAAGTGGACCCCAAGTCTGGGATACTATAGACCACCAGTAAATTTTAAAAATATATTAATGTAGTACATTTTGCAATAGCACAAAACATAGAATGCATCATATTTCTTTATTCATGGCTTCAGTGCATACATACTATAATGTGAGATTAATGAATATTAAGCATGGTAAATTACACACCAAAAGATTTTTGTAACACTAAAAGTCTCCATTTTTTTTTGTGAAAATGTAGGTTCTGGAAGACTCATTACAATTTCTTGAACATTGACTAGAGATTCATCTACAATATGGGGGGGGGGGAATGAATATGTTTTCGTTATGTTTTTGTCGCATAAATCTCACAAGAACATAATCCCCATCCTTTTTTCCCTGTTACTGAACCGATAAAATGGACCACTGTCTTTTTGTCATAAATTTGACTAAAATGTAATTGCCAATTTTTATTTCACTACCAAAATTAACATATTGTGAAATGATTCCCTCATCATTGCATTCTGTATCACTATAAACAGAACCTGAAGTTATCACTGAAAATTTTGGTGAAAGTTTGATGACTTATGATATGAGTCTTATGCAGCCTTCTTTTCTTTGAAAGTTAAAATAGAATTTAAAATGTTTCCAGTGATGAAGAATTACCCCTGGATCGGGGTAATTCCTGATCACCTAATTTTTTTAGTGAAGAGGCATTTTAAAAATGGTTATATAAGGGTCATTCCATGTCAAATCAACACAGTTTTTGAACAAAATTTACCTCACCATCTCAGATTTTCATGAAATTTGGCAGAGATGTACTTTTGATATAGACTTGTAAAAATACCAAATTTGATCAAGATATGTGGACTCCTTTTTGAATTACAGCAATGTAAATTTTCAAAAATTTGCCCAAAAACAGCAAATGGAAATTTTTTGAATTGCTCTAGGAGCTCTACTGATTGAGCTGGAGAGCTGGGACAGGTGTCGTTTTACAGCATTTTGCATGCTCTTTCCAATGGTACTATAGGTTAGTATCCAAAATCTTTTGTCAAAATTTAAATTAAAATTTTAATTTTAAATTTTTCAAAAAGTACATATTTTAAAATTTTCAAATTAATTCCATGAATACTTTGTATTGTTGTAAATCACATGGCAAAATATTAATTTGGGATGACAATGGGTTAATAGTTAAATTTTTTAACTGAAGCTTGTTTTTCATTAATTCCCTGTATTGAGCTGAGTAATACAAGAAGGCTAATATTTGCACTTTCGTGAAAATAAATATGAATGCTAACCCGAAGGAAGAACACAGTAATTAGTCTAAAATAATTAAATCGTACATATTTGTACTTACCACAATACTTATTAGCTCATACTTTAACAATAAACAGATAAAATAATGACATTAAAGGTAAAAACACAAATCAATACAAATTAAAATAAGATATAAACAAAGCATCTGGAGCGTGCTAATGCTGCAAGCAACCAAGATAATAATGAAAATACAAAAAACACCTAACATAATGAATGAAATTCTTAAGAAATTAAGATTGAACAAGGAAGGAGCAGTTTTCTGGACAGCACAAGGAAGAAAAGTTCATCTGGTGGCTTCTTTAAACTGCTCCTTTTTTGTTCAATCTTAATTTCTTAAGAATTTCATTCATTATATTGGGTGTTTTTCATACTTTAAAGAAGCTTACAAATATTTCAAAGACAAGTTTCCTTGCATAAAAATAGGTTTCTCTAAATTTGCTGAGTTGAGACTGTAACATTGTGTGTTAGCTGGTCAAAGTGGCACACACTTTGTTTATGTATGCCTAACTTATCAAAATGTCAAACTGATAATAGACAAAGCTAAAATGAATACTGTAACAAATGGCAACATAAAATAATTACAAGCAATGCCTACCAAAAGTACTTTCTAACCCATCAACAACTGATACAACATATGGAGAACTGTGTTTACTGTCCAAGTGAAACTGAGATAGGTACAATTTTGAAAGAATCCTTTGCTGTAAATTTGATTGAACATGTTCCACCAGTGGTTTCAGTTTGCCAAAGACAAGTTTCCTAGAGATCCTTTCCTTTCTAAAATCCTTAGAGAAATATTCAGAAAAATGTATTGATTTATTCTGCAGCAAGTTGTCTTTTTTGGTTCAGCACAACTTCGTTGCCAAACAACAGGGAGCATTCTTTAATTACAGAAAAGGATATCTCAAAGAGTTTGCTGTCACCTGTGATTTTTTTGAAAATTATAGCATAGCAAGATCAAGCACAGAGGTATCACTGGACAAGCCAACATGTCACAAACCATCCTTTTGTAATATATTTCAAACAGGAAAACGAAGTTGAACATGTTAGTTACGTTGTTGTTTCTGACTGCCTAGAGCACAACACAGTTGCTGTTTACACCTTTAAAAAAACTTCTACCCTTTCTGACATCTGAATTTCAAAAACTTCCAAACAAGATTTTTTTTTTATTTTTCAGATTGGTCTGCCACCCAATACAAAAATAAGAACTTTTTTTAAACTTCTGCTTTCATGAGGAATATTTTAAAGTGAAAGGAGTGTTATTTTTTGGTCACAGCACATGGAAAAGGGATTTGCGAAGGAATAAGGGATTCAATAAAGAGATTGGCAGCTTGTGCTAGTTTACAGTGACCATATAAAAATCAAACTCAAATCCCACAACAACTTTTTGAGTGGACTGTAGAAAATATTACCAAGGTAGATTTTGCCTACTCAACCCAAGAGGAATATGCTGAATAAGAATTGTTCTTGAACAGTCACTTTGATCAAGCATTGGCTATCCAAGAAACCAAGCAATATCATGCATTCATTCTCAAAACTACACCAACATTATTGGTGAAATACTTTTCATATGATTTGCAGAGCTCAGAAAAATAAGTGTCAAAATATCCAAATAAACTGAAATTAGAAGATATATAGTGGCTCGGCTATGTTTTGCAGAAAAATGAAGAATTTGATTAAGTAAAAATAACTTTTCATCATAAAAGCTAATAAGTATTCTGCCAAAGTACAAAAACATGTACGATTTAATTATTTTAGACTCATTACTGTATTCTTCCTTCAGGTTAGCATTCATATTTATTTTCACGCTAGTGTAAATATTAGCTTTCTTGCATTATTCTGCTCAATACAGGGAATTAATGAAAAACAAGCTTCAGTTAAAAATTTTTTAACTATTAACCCATTGTCATCCCAAATTAATATTTTGCCATGTGATTTACAACAATACAAACTATTCGTGGAATTAATTTGAAAATTTTAAAATATGTACTTTTTGAAAAATTTAAAATTTTAATTTAAATTTTGACAAAAAATTTTGTATACTAACCTATAAGGTAAGTGCTCCAGTAGCGGGCCACTTGAATTTTTAAGTTGAAAAACAAGAAATTCCAACATTTCAATGAAATAAGAGATCTGCCTCTGGTAGGCTGAAACCCTTATCAAGTAAATACCAAAGGCACAGCCTTTATTTCCTGTTTAGTTAGGAGCTAGAAAGTTTGTTGCTGAAGTTGGTCTCTGAGAGAAGCATTTTTAGCTTATTCTTAGTAACTTCCTTAAGAGGAAACTCGTCATTCAACTATTTTTTAGCATCCATTCTATTTGTTTTTAAAATGAATTGTTATTGATATTATTTGATTATATAATGAATGTATTATAAACTATCTTTAAATTAAATAATATTGATAATTTATGGATAGTGAGGGGTGGCCCACTTTTGGATCAATGTTTTACTAAATGCTCCAGTAGTGGGCCTAGCGAGGCCAGTACTGGAGCACATGCTTTCTCTCAAATAGACTGTTTTGTGATGTTTAAATAAGAAGGTTATATCTTGTATAGTCTTTTTATTTAATTAGATGTACTTTATTTTTATCAGAACCAGTAGTAGGCCACATGGCCCACTTCTGATACACTAATAGCCCACTACTGGTACACTAATGGAACATTCTGACCAATTACTTAAATAATAAATATTTTATAGTACTGTTGAGGAAAAGACTGATATTCAAGAATTAGTGAGGCTCTGTAACGAGGCAGACAATAATAACTATCGCATTGCTGGACCATCGAAAAATATTCCATCACCATTTAAAAGGGCTCTTTTCTGGCTGCAGAAGGAAGATGATAAAAGAAAAAAAAAGATTTATTCAAGATAAAATATCAAGATTTAATATCCATAACGCCCCAAATAGAACTTAAAATGAAAGATCGATAATTAACATATACCTTTAATAAAAAAATTGGCTGTTAGATAAAAAAATGTAAATCTCATGTGACTAGAATCTATAAATAAACGATTTCACCTATATCAAACCATTTTTATTGCATTTTTATAGTGTATACTGTTAATATATTATTATTATTACTAAATATAATGATTTTATTCTTCACAATTGACAAATCTGGGTGGCCCACTTTTGGTATGCCCACTACTGGTACATCAAAATTTTGCTATGCCCACTTCTGGTGCATAGGAGTGATCTAAGTTTTTAATTTTTTAAAAATTATATTACAATTATTTTGCTATTTCAGGTGATTATTATTTTAGATAAAAGTTTGAACAACCATAAAAAAATACAGATTATCGAAACTTCTCAAAAGTTTAGATGATAATTGAGGAAATACCCTTAAGTGGCCCACTACTGGTACATTTACCTTAATGTCTGAACTTTTAAAAGCATATGGGATATGGAACTGTGGTGGTCCATTATACCTCATGTAGAACTTTGAAAACAAATAGATAAAAAAAATAAGAAATTTCATATTCAGTTATTTTAGCTGCATAGAATATACTATCTTTTTATTGTATAGGGCAATGTTTTCTAAACCACAATTCTTTAATCCAGAAAAGAATATATGCTTCACTGAAAATATTTATTTTGCCTACTACAAATCACCTGTCAAGAATAACATAGTTTAATTGTCAGTTAGGCACATAGTTTTAAATTTTTTTCAGCACTACAGGCTTGCCATCCATGTGTCAAAACATGAAACATTCAAAACAAACACATTTCAAAGCAACATAAAGTAAGGCCCTTATTCACCAACTCTTGAACACTCGGATTAAACCTCGAATCAGTGTTAATCCCTTTATCATATGAAAATCTGTATTCTCCCACGAAAATCCGAGATCACCGGCTATTTTAACAACCTGTTTTTGATGCTCAGAAATCGGAGGATTAGCAGTCATAATCCACGTATTTTCGTTTTACGCATGCACATTTCTCTTCTACTTTCTATCAAAACAAACATGGCAGATGATAGATTGTCATATTTAGACGGTGTTAAAAGTTTAGAAATTTCAGAAATAATCGAAAGAAGGAAAAGATCTGTGCATCCAGATAGAGCAAATGATTTGGACTATATGAACAATGTAGCCTTTCTATCACGTTATCGTTTAACCTTCCAGCGGGCACGCCTGCACAAATTTTATGACCTATCGTGCATCTTATTACATATATATATATTGTGGTGTTTTACAAAAATAAATGCAACTTTTATTTATGTTATCTGTATTTATTAGCTTAATAGTGAACAAAGATTTTATAAATACAATTTGCACTTAAATTTATAAAAGAATGATATAAATATCTAATATGATGCACAATATAAGTATCTCTTGCATACGCGTGCCCGCTGGAAGGTTAAATAAAGATACAGGCGAATCCAATCTTGAAAATCTGAAATCTCCTATTGGATTGATTTTTATTGCCCTTCCTTCTCAGTTTTTTATAGTACATAATCAATTGCTTTGCATTTCTTTTTGCAACTCCAGGAAAACTGTTGAACATGACATTTAATTACGACCAGGCGCTTGCCTTGTCTTTATTAGTTGTTGCATCTGCTTTTTTTATTTTCAATTTCCGATTTGAATTTATCTAAGGAGAGGAGAAAAGCCTCGGCTTCTATTTCTATAAAATTCTTCCTTTTACGATCCATAATTATTGCAACAACTAGAATAAAACGACAGAATCAAATTATGGCTTCATTACAACTAATTTAGTTGATCAAAACACACGAGATAATGTTTATATTATGTCTCTGTCATTGATTGATTGATTGAAGCGGAATGAAAAATTTTGGCGAGGTACGTTCATTGAACAATCAAAGCGTAGCTTACATTTTTCTTCCAGTTAAGCCACGGATGACATAATCCGTTGATGGAGAATACCGAAGGACTTTAATCCAGTGTTAGAATTGATTTGCTGATTCGTGATTTAATCCTGGATCAATCAAGTTTAGTGAATACGGCCCTTAATGATGGGAAGTGGTCCATTGTAGGGATGTAACAAGTAGTGATTTGGCCAAATACCAAATATTCGGTGAAATTTCAGGCGGAATACTAAATTTTTAAAAACATTTCACTTTTTATTGTGATTGAAATGTTTTTCAAATTTTAAATGAAAAAATTAAGATGAAATAAAATTGAGTTTTTATTATATGTATGTTTAAAAAAACGTTAATACCTTTATGTATATTGGTAATATTTTAAATACCTTAATTCCAATAATAAGAACTGAGAAACTCTTCATTTTGGGATTGCTTCGAAGAAATAAAAGAGTCATCATTACAGAACATGACAATGACAAGCACAGAAGAAAATTGATTGGATAAATTAAAA
>BGPR01009986.1:0-27998 GCA_013235015.1 Araneus ventricosus | reverse complement strand
CCCCCCCCCCCCCCCCCCCCCCCCCCCCCCCCCCCCAAAAAAATTTCTGAAGTTTGCAAGTTTAGCAAGAAAAGATCTTTCAGCACCTGCAAGCATTATATAGTGACCATTTATTTTCTGAAACTGGTAATATAAATGAGACCATATGGAACAGTCTTCTATAAATGATATGCAACATCATTAAATACACTTATGCACTATCCCAGTAGCAGAAACTTTTGTATCAATCTGCAACACCCACCCAGAACCTTAAAATTTGTCTGCAACCAAAATACAGTTAGACTTTGTTGTAGCGACGCCGGTTTCAGTGACAATTAAGCTACAGGTTTTCTATGGTACAAACATTACTAGACTGATAATATAAATTCTGGTTACAACAAAACACTTATAATAGAACAATTTGTAATGTTATTTCATAACTAATGCTATTCCCATAAATACATCAACATAGTGTAAAATCAATTATATACAGTTTGAGTAATTGTTATAAAATACATTTTTAAAAATTACATTCCTATTAATATGATACACTGAAAAAGAAAATGTTAAAATAATAACAAAAGAATGTTACATTGACCAAGTTATATTTTTTATTCCCCATTTATCATTTCATTGAAAACATGGTAAACAATTTCTGGGCTCTTCTATAATTCTGTTTACAACTTTTGATGTTACAGAACATTTAAATTTAATATCCGATTATACATGTTTAAAATGTTGGAGGCAGGACTTGCCATATTTTTCAATTATTGCAGTTTTAAGAAATTTGCGTGTGTTTTTGTAACCTACTGGAGGGCCATTGAGGATTATAAAAACAAGCATGTCAGAAGTGCCAATATTGTCATAGTTCCCATCATTACATCATGGTCGTTTTTGCATAACATTACTTACAAGTGATCCCCAACTTTCACACACAGATTCAGATACAGGGATGGAAATAGAGAATGTCAGTAACTTCATTATAAGTGGAAATTTATTTTTTAGTTCTAATACTGCTAATTTGAAAAGGGCTTTTAGGTCACACAATACATTTTCTTCTATGCTTTCAGATATTTTGGTTTGGAACCACAAGCATAGTTGTTTATATTCAAAGAAGAGATCATCTTTATAAATATTGGATGCTTAATTTAAAAAGCTACTAATAAAATTGAAGAAAGTTTATGGAATGAATACAAATTCAATAGAGACATCACTTCTTGGAAATATCAAATAATCGAAGTCCAAAATTTGACCAACTTTATCTAAAATACCATCTATGTCCTGATTTTTGTTTTTTGTGTAGTTTTCGATCTGATCTCGGAGGGAAGTCAAAAATGCAGCAAAATCTTTTAAATTAGTAGTATAACTGCAACTAAGTTCATCTTCTTCATTAAATTTAGTTGTGGATTGCAAAGATTTTATGCTTACTGGTTTATCTAGAATTGAAACACCCTGATAGGTGAAAAATTTGAACATTTCTGCAGCAGTTTTGGAGAATTTAAAAAATGAAGGCAATTTAAATAAAAAATCACTTAAATCTTCAATAGTTTTAAGATTGCCCATTGATGTAACATACCTTAAAAATATCGCTAGATGAGAATACAAATTTTTTTAAGTATCTCAAATAATCCCAAGGCAGATTTTCACTTGACTGCTTAAGTTTAGAAAATTTGACAAGATATTGTATGTATCTGCCAGCAAAAGAATGTTAAATATATTAGACTTATTTAATAATTTGTCACATAATGAAAACATATCTGCATTTTCTTCACAAGCAGAAGCTAAAAATTTATAATCATGTATAAATGTTTCAAATACCTCTATAGAATAGGAAGCAAATTTCATTGTTTTGTAGATGTTTGGTTTAAGTTTAATTCATTTTTAATGTGGTCTGCCACTCAATTTTATGTACTGCCCATCAACAACTATACCAACCAAATTTTTTTCTTACAAATTGTGCATCAAATTCGAATTTTGATAGTGTATTTAAAATTCTTGATGACAGTCCTTTGCCAGAAAAGTCATTAATAAAGTTGTGTTCAAGATATATGGATTAGAATAAGTTTTTCGGGTTAACATCAAAAATTGGAATTAGCAATCCAGCAATATGTCTGCTCTGATGATTAACCGTTACCTTATCTGCAACAACTCCTATGGGAAGATCAACAAGTTTGCAGTCCATCCCAAATATTGTTCTTGTACATTTTCCCGTGAAGGGAAGGGTTTAATGTTTTGTTCTCCAGAAAATGAATGACTACGCTTTTTTTTTAGATGGAGGGAAAGTGGATTCTGAAATTTGTCTGCAAGGGCTAAAATTTATCTGCGGCGAACGTCGCCGTGCTGCACTGTTTCTGCTACCAGGTGCACTATACAACTTAAAATTGGATAAATGTTATTTTTATAATAAATGTACCAGAATGTAATTCTGCAATATTCTTTGTTAAATACATTTAAAACAACATTAAAAAAAAAAAAAACCATTTTATCCTAAGTTCTGCTGAATACCTGTTTAGCATTTGACCAGATTTAGGAAAGGGCTGAATAGGCCTTATACTTAATATTCACTACATCTCTAGTTGTATGTGTATAAAACCAAACAAAACAGACTTCCTTCTGAAAATGCTGAAAAATTATTGTTCTGCATAATAATTTCAGGCTTTTAATGATAAATTATATGTAACTTTATTAAATATGCCTACACAGCTTAAAATTGGATAAATGCTAGGAGAGTTTTTTGACAATAAATGTACTAAAATGTAATTCTGTAATATTCTTTGTTGAATGTGTTTTTAAAAGCACATTTAAAAAAATTATAAACCTGAATATTATTTGGCCGAATACCGAATAGTTGCAGGATATTCATTACATCCGTAGTCCATTCTTCCGCAGTCTCCCCTACATAATTTAAAAAGTATGTTATTACAGGAACTTAAAATAATGGAACATTGTTTTTCAACCAAAAGCTTGGAGGTTAAAGGCTATGAAGTTTAATCGTGACAATAGATTACCATTAAAATTTTAACAAAAAATAAGTCAATTTCTTTATTTTTTGTGGAAATTTCTGATTTGAAATAATTTTAAAGTTATTTATTTCAGCATTTTTCAATAATAATTTTTTGTGAATTGGGCATTTTGGAGCAAATGAAATTCAAAACAGTTTCATGAGATAATTTTTATTTGCATAAGTAACTTTAGTGTGGAGTTTAAGATAGACTAAGTCACTTAAGGGTTGTGTATTTTCTGAAGGAAGTATTACAAATTCTTATTATAAAAATGAATTTTGCTCTTGTTTTCTTCCCTGTGCCTTGATTAACATTATTTTTTGCATTAACAATAAACTGAAATTTCCTTAACAAATAAATGGAGTATTAAATTTAGAAACTTGTTTAATTGAATGTTGTTGCATTCTAATTCTAGTTAGAGCAGTGAACTTCGCAATGGTTTTGAAAGTCTTAAGTTTTAAATCTTAATTAATCATTAAAAATTTTAAAAAAAACCTATTTATTGTTTATGTTGGTTGAAACCTTTATGCTAAACGTTGCACATACTAATTACATATATTAATAAATACAAAAAAGAATTAAACAAATTTAATAATTTTAATATCTACAAACCAAACTTTTAACTTTTGAAGGAATCCCAATAGTATATAACTAAAAATTGTGCCTTGCGACCAAGTCTGATTGCTGCTCTGGATTTATCAATGCTTTTTTGTATTTATATTTAAATGTGATTTGTTGAAAATTCTTTTTTCTCTGGTTTATGTAAATAATAGTCTTTAAAAATTTATTTTTAGATGTGTGCTGTTAATTTGTCAAAATGGCTGATGAAAATCATACTCAAATGCTTATACAACAACAGCAACCTTCTTCTCAACAGTCTCATATGCAGTCACCTCAACTTCAGCCTTCTCAGTCTCAACAGAATCAACTCCAGCAGTCTCAGTTGCAACAATCACAACTGCAGCAGAATCAAATACAACAAGCTCAGATGCAGCAAGCTCAAATACAACAAGCACAAATGCAGCAGTCACAGCTCCAACAAAATCAGTTGCAACAATCTCAATTACAGCAGTCACAGATGCAGCAACCACAGCTTCAACAGACACAGCTGCAACCAACCCAGCTGCAGCAAACACAGCTTCAACAGTCTCAACTTCAACAACAGTCCCAATTACAGCAATCTCAAATTCAGCAGCAGTCTACAAGTATGCAGCAACAGTCCCAGCAACAAGGTGTAAATGCTGCAATGTCTATGGGTAGCTCTGTAGAACAATCTAACATGAATGTGACATCTTCAGTTCCCATTAATGTTGCAACAATTAATGTCTCCCAACCTCAGCAGTTACAGACTATCCAACAAAATGTCAATACAAGTTCTGGTACACCAGTTCAAATGGCTGTATCTCAGCTAACTGCTCAAGCTCAAACTCTTCCTGCTGGAACCATGATGTCTCAAAGTTCAGGCCCTCATCCTACTATGGTTCATCCAACGATGACTATGGCGCAGGCACCTCTGCAACAAGTATATCAACTGATTAATCTTTGACCTTCAACACATGCATTCATTTTTTAGAACATTAGTACACAAGAGAGGTTATTTTGACCCCAAATTGTTAAATAATTACTCCTTATTTTATTGATTTTTCTTCAAAAAAAAATCCCTTAATATATGAATATTTTTTGGTGGATATATGCTGTATTTCAGATGCAAATGCAATTTTGAACAAATATTAAAAAAAAAAAAAATGTCTCTATTTTTCCCATAAGTTTTTATCCTTTCATTTTTTTGACCCATTCCATCTGTATAATGTAATTAATTTTTCTGCATAAAAATATTGAAATTATAAAAACTTATCAATATTTTGCTTAAGGTTTACATTTTCTGCCATAGCCATAATGATAATTAAATCTGAAATGCTAACGCACACAGGGGTAAATCTGATCCCCCTTCTCCCAAAAGAAAATTCACTACCCCTTTTCTTCTCTTGCCTTAATCCTCTCCTACTAATATATGCATGAAGCTATAGGAAGTAGCAACTGCAGATAACTTAGAAGTATGACTGAATAGGTGTTTGTGCCTAATTTCTCTCTCTCTTTCAGGTTCAAGTTATTCAGCAACCTCTTTCTGCATCATATTTTCAGCATGTATATTCACCTCATCAACAGATGCTTTTCCCTGGAAATTTAACCTTGCAGCACGCTGGAATGACAACTTCGACTCTTCAAGGTCTCAATACTCAAGGTTTAAGTTTACAGTTACAAGCCAAAACTACTTTAGACCCTAAAACTTCAGGTGGTCAAAATATACAAGCAATTAATTCTGGAAATAAGGTATTTCTATGTTATTTTTTTTTCTGTTATAAGTATTGAACTATGAAATTTTCTTTTAGTTCCAATAGCTTTCAGATTGTTAGGATTACCTTGTGTTTGGCAGAAAGGCTGTGATCTTCATTCTCTTGTATTTTCTTAGGAGAGATCTCTTCATTTTTACAGGTCAGCCCTAAAAATACTTCTGACAGAAGAAATAAAATTAAAAACTGATAAGAAGTTGCCAGAGATTTATCTGATTATTAGGAAGAAGAAACCACTTTTTTAACTGACTCTGATACTGAATTAATGTATTCTGAAACATATTTTACATAGTGATATGTGTCATTTTCCATTTGACGTCATCATTTATGATGCACATGAATGTATTGACCATTTCTCGATGCCTGAGCTCCAAAAAAATTGAAAACACACACCTACTGTTATGGGAAACTCTCATTCTAGAGTATTAATACCTGTCAAAAATCGCCAATGATCAGATTTTAAAATTTTAATTTTTTTTTATACTCAGCTCCTTACCAGTGTATCCCAGACTTGGCTTGTCCATCGGATTATGGCATTTTTACACTCATAATCTAAAATTAAACCATTCATAAATGTCATCATTCAATATAAAAATTGCCAATAATCCATTAACATCTCAAGTGTTCTGTGGGCTCTTAGTTCAGTCAGTGTGACAACTAATTCCCAAAACAGAAAGGGGTCATGAATGCTACATTGGCGAGGGGTTAAACATTATTTGTTTAAAATGCCTTTGTACTTTGGCCAATTGTTTAATATGGTTTTTGTGATCCTTGTTTTTGATTATATTTTATATATTTCTTTATACTAGCTTATGCTTTGAACTTTTGATTTTAGCTAGCGAATGGTTCTGTCATCTCCTTATTTTTCTATATCTATAGCATAGCCAAAATTTTCTCTTTAGCCAAATAAACACTTGCAAACAATGGCTTAATTTTAATGGCATGTTTCAAATTAATCCTCTTTGTTATCTTTAAAAGAATTCCAGCACTTACACAATGACCTCATTTCATAAATAATTGCATAATTAGTTGCATAAAGAAAACAAGCTCAGTTTCCTGGAGTAGTGTTTTAGGTTTCAGGCAGTATAGTTGCATGAAGAAAACAAACTCAATTTCCTGGAGGAGTGTGTTAGGTTTCAGGCAGTATACTAAGAGTTAATTTATGTTGATATTTGAGGGTGTTTTTTACAATTTTATTGCTAATTAATGCAAGTGAAAATCATAAACATCAAATAAAGGTTTTGAAAGCAAAATCTTCAATTTACTGCATAAGAATTATTTAATATCCTTCATATATATTTATTGTTAACTTGCAACTTATAATGGATATAATATATAGGGATTCATATTTCAGCAAGCAATGGCTGTCAATGCTGGAACAATGATGACTGCATCTGGACAGGTGATTGGAACATCGAAAGCCAATTTCCCTCAGCAAATGATGACAGGACCTGGAAAATCTACAATTATCCACAGCCAGTCTGGTTATGCCCCTGCTAATGCTAATCAGACTGTGGTGATAGGACAATTTGGAGTAGTTCCAAACCAGCAATCTGTTTTCAGCCCTAAAGCTTTAGCAGACTCTCAGAAAGGAAAAACTTATGTAAGTAGTTTTATTTAAATTTTTGACTTCTTCAATAATCTGAATTTGTATGACTGTAAAATGTTTATTAAAATGTATTATCATTAAAAAATTTTTGTACTGTTGTAGATGTGTATACTTATACATATTTTCAAATAATTGTGTGCCCAACTGTGCTGTCCGATTTTCTGTTTTTCCACAAAGTGAGAAAAACTTGTCTTAGTGGCAATACATCATTTAGTGTATGCATGCATAAATACCATACTGCCTAATTTAATTACAGATAGAAAAGCTTTTGTAATGTTACTTTTGTAACCTTTCTAAAAACATTGATTTTTTTTATAAGTTAAGGCATGGTTCTGATAAACTAAGATGGAATTAAATAAAAGTAAATGCCAATCGACTCGGGGCAATTCAAGAAACTGTGTATCAATACTAATTGGAACAGAGTAGGAAATATATGCATAAGCATGGTGCAATAAAAATTGTTGCCAGTAAATTCTAAGTATTAATAATGAAGTTGACATGTAATATAAGACCAATTAATTTGAATTTTTATATTTTCTTGCACTTTGAAATGATTAAATGATTTTCTTGAAAATTGGGCTTCTATTTATGAGGAAGAAAAAATTATAAATTTCAAACTGTGATTGAATGGTCTGAGTAATTTGTAGTGTAGGTCTTTCCCCTTTGAAAAATCAAAGTGCTTTAAATATATCTATGTTCTCTGGTTTATTTACTTGCATATAGCAATGGAGAAGTGTGATTGTGCTTTGCTGCCATTGTGTATTGTCTGCCATTAGCATTTAAGGTGTTTAAACAGTTATTTCTATTTATAAATATGCATTATTGATTTTTCTTATAATTTTATGTAATTACTTATAGGGGAGACCAGGGTACAATGGACCACTTGTGTAAATCCTGAATGTTGACTCTCAAAGTACTGATATATATACATATTTGCTTGAAAAAAAGCAAACTTATTATATAAATATTAAGGTTTATATTACACTCACTGTAATTTTTTAAATATTTTTTTAGTAACAAGTGACAAAATGGACCATTGTACCCCAAACTTGGGGTACAATGGTCCACAGCATGGGATATTGTGGACTACCAGTAAATCTTTAAAAATATATTAAAACAGTACATTTTTTAATAACACAAAATATAGAATGTATCATATTTGTTTATTCATGGTTTCAGTTCATACATATAATGCAAGATTAACGAATATTAAAGTCTGCAAATGACGCATTAAAAGATTTTTGTGTCACTGAAAGTCTCCTGTTTTTTTGTGAAACTGTAGGTTCCGAAAGACTCATAACAATATCTTAAACATTTACAAGATATTTTATTTTACAGTGTCTATGGAAATGTTCTTATGGAACAATAATAGCCTCTTTTTTTAATTAATTTTATATCATTTAACATTTAATTTATGTATAATATCTATAGATACAAACTAATAGGTGTTAATTTTTCCTTAATATAGCTGTAATATAAGAATTAAAAATTAACTGAATGTTTATAAAATGTAAACAAGAAAAAAAATCTCAAATAAATTGAAATCTTGTTTACTTTTCTTTGGTGCCTAATTAGGGTTATTACATAAATTACACTTAGAAAATGTACAATACACGATTCATTGGTTAATACTCATTGAAATAAAACAATTTGCTTATTCTTATACAATGTCTAACTTTTAAAAGCATATGGGGTACTGAACTGGGTTGGTCCATTGTATCCCATGTGGAATTTTGACTTCAAATAGATAAAAAAAATAAAGAATTTTTTATTCAGTTATTTTAGCTGCATTAAATATCATAACATCTTATCTTTTTATTGTGTAAAGTAATGTTTTCCAAATCACAATTCTTTAATCCAGGAAAGAAAATATGCTTCACTGAAAATATTTACTTTTAGCTACTACAAATCATCAGTGGAAGAATTAACATGGCTTAGTTGTCAGTTAGGCACATGGTTTAATATATATATATTCATCACTTTAGGCCTGTTATCTATATGCTGAAATAAGAAACATTCAAAAACAAGTAAAAAAAAATAGCGGGTGGTCCACTGTACCCTGGTCTCCTCTATTTGAAATCATTCTTTTGATAACTATTTAATTCTTAACAATCCATATGTTTATTTTGTTGGACTGCTTTATTGCATTCCATCTACTATCACATTTCAGTTTGATTCTGAATATTAACAGTAATTTCATGCTGTTGAAAAAATGCACTAAACTGAACAATTAGATGAATAGCATTAAACTTTCCTCCTTTTACATTTCATATTATAATTCTATTTTCCTTTTAATTGTTCGCAAAGTCAGGTTATAAAATACTTGCTAATGCAAATGATTTTCAGTCTTTTGGAATTATGTCATTGCTACAGATGTTTTTCCCTTCCTTAATTCCAGACATTTCAAAATCAACCTACAGCTTTGCAACCCAAATCATTATATTCATCTACTGTGCCTGTTCATTCCTCTACTCAAGTGTTTAATGGGAGTCATATCAAGCAGATTTCATCACAACCTCAAATAATAACTACACAAGCTCCTGGGACTATGTTTAGCCAAGCTCAGTTGCTAGGTATTTCATTTTTTTAAATGCATGTTTACAAATAATTAGTTATAATATGCCATGAAAACTACAAATTATATCTCTCCAATCTATATTAATTCTGAAGGTTAGATGAGTAATAAATTTCCTTGAGAATGAATGGTTATATGCATTTGAAAATTCTCATTCTTCCTTCTTCACAACAATTTTTTATGTATTTTCTTAGAATACTAATCTATAAGAAACTTTACTATGATAATATTGCAGGAACAGTATTTATGCAAATGTCATGTGGGAATATTTTTACTTCTCATTCATGAATGTAAAAAGAGTACAGCTTTATGTGAGTTTTTAGTATCTTTGGAAATCTGATAAGTATTTAAAGTAGCATAATGTATTTTAATGCAAAATTCCTGTGTTTTAAATTCAAGGTTTTTCTCCCATCATTTAATAGACTACAAAACTAAAACGTAAACGGTCATTAACACAACACACTGGTTCTTGAATAATAATTTTAATTTTTAGCAATATATTTATGATTTTGATTGAAAATAAAGATTGTCTGTTTTAAAATAGGCTTACAAGCTTTAAGTCCATTACCTCCTGGTTTATCCTGGGCACCTGGTAATTGTTTGCAAACTTCTGCTCTTCAGCTTGGTCAGAATCCAATCATTATTCGTAGCCAACAGTCGGATATGATCATTCAGCAAACTCAGCCTCAAACAGCAATGCACTTGCCAGTTGCCGCTGCTGCTCAGCCTGTGCCACCAACTTCTTTTGCTTCTGCAACTGTAGCTCCTCAGAAGCAAAAGCAAGTCAAAGTAAGCATTTATGATGATTGAGCTCTTCTCTCTTACTTTCTTTTATCATATTTCTTTTCATTTCTGAAAGGCAGATCTTGGTTTATAAAATTATTTATTTTTGAAAATCTTACGGGGTAGGTAGGAAGTAGGGTGCACTTTTACAAATGAGATATTAGTTTCATTACATAGTTTAAATCAAAATATTAATTAAGTGCAGTAGAACCCCGGAAATCCGAATCCTGGTAATCCGAACGCTTTTTTAAAAAATTTTCTTAAAAATTTTCTAGTGAAAAATGAAGGGAAAATAATTACGAATCAGAAACAAAGCTAATGTTTATTCCTAACTTAAAAGAAGTATTTGAAGTGGTCTTTAAGAGTGAATACAGTACCTTAATTAGTAGAAACAAACTTCGATATCTTCTTTTAACCTTCAACTTGTTTTCCACTGTACCGTGCAAATCGCCTCATGCTCTTTCCCCAGCTGAGCACCCAGAGTCAATACTCTACTGAATTTGGTCTATCAAGAGTATTTTCATGGATAATCTGAATCCCCTGGAATCTGAACAGAGGCCAGCCTCAATTAGTTGGGATTCCCTGGGTTCTACTGTATAGATTTTTAAATTAAACAATATAAAGAGGCTCAAATTTAGCAAAAGCAACAATATTTTTTTCAAAATATGAAAAGTTTTAAACTTTATTGCTAAATTCTTTTTTTCAGTGTTGCAGATTTTAAGAATTAAATGAATATAATTTATACTGTTCTCATACTGTCTGTCAAGGTTTCATAGAATTATTATAAAGAAATATATTACAAAGCAACTGTCATTAGTTTTCAATTAAAATCTTGAGCGAATGGTTGAGAACGTATACCTTTTTTCTTAATAGCATATTAGTATTTAGGGTTTGGTGGAGAGGATATGCTAAATCTCTTGTAATGTAATTTTAAATTTTTCTGAAAATAAAGTATTTCTATAGAAGTTTTATCTATTTCAACCAAAAGATGTCTTTTGGAATGCTTTTTCTTTACGATGCCACTAACTATGAATAAAATGTTTAAAAAATTAACTGCTTTTTTTTTCTTTAATGACCAGAAAATAGAACACAGTAATTATGTTCTGGTTCTTTTTATTTCAAATTTTGCCATCATTTTTACAGAAAGAACAATATTTGCAAAATGTTGCATTATTTTCAATGACTCGCAATTCTTATGAACACAGCACCACACTGAACCATGATCTTCCTTTGGAACTGTAGGATTGCAGGTTTGAGACCTGATTTCACCTAAGACCTGAAATGTACTTTGGCCTGATGCAGGTTAACTCTGTCTGGGTGAAATGTCCTCCCAAACTGTATAGAAGTTTAGTGGGTGGGATGTTGCTCAGGCGTCATCCTCATTATCTGCCTTGATTCAAAATTGCAAGTCCTGCCCAAAATTGCCCCCACGTAGATACATAATGGGGCATTAATCCAACTAACCATGTATTATTTAATATTGTGATATTTGGTATATTATATATTTCATAGCATCATTTATTGATTTGACAAATATATATCAACAAAATGATAACATAAACATCAAGTTCTATCAAACATGAGGAAGTGTGCTTTACGAAAAAGAAGAATATTGGTATTTTAAAGTAGTTTCTAACTGAAATTTTTATAAGTTGTTTTTTAACCTTGAAACTAAAAAAGAAAAAAAAATCATTTATAGGAGTCCGAAATTCTAATGGGAGTGTTCATAAATGAAATTGAAATGTAAAGAATTATTGAGTAAAGTGAAAAATGGATCCAATTTGATTTTTAAATTACATTTGCTAAATTGAGTTTGAGACAATTAAGACTGCACTAAGTGAAATACTAGTGTATCGGTTATGTAAAAAACAACTTTTAATCTACTAAATTTACATGAGAAAAAGCAGCAAATTTCTATTCTGTTCAGTACAGAATTTTGAATTTTTTCTCAGATGCGACCTGGAACACAACAGACACAGACTGTTGCAGTTGCTACTCAAACAAATGTTTCCAGTGCTGCAACAATCAATTCAAATTCAACGCCTGTCCGTACTCAAGTAAGTGTGTTTCATTTGTTGGCAAGAATGCGCCAGGAAATAAAAAGAAAGCAAGCTTTATGATTCTATTAAATATTTTCATGTCGTGCATCTCAGAAATGAAGGATTTCTTTAAAAGAAAAATAAACAAGGAAGCAAAAGCTTTTTAATGAATCTTGCCATTGCTTAAAGTAATAATGCAAAAAAAGAGGGAAAAAAACCCAAAAGTCTTTAATGAGGATTGCCATAGTTTAAAAATTATATAAAAAAAAATGTAATTGAAGCGTAATAAAGACATTTAGAATGGAAATGAATTAAAGATAGAAATATTCTTACAAAGAAAAATTGTTTTTGAGTTTGCTCTGAAGCAAGAAGAAAAAGCTTAAATATAAAGCTATTAAAAATTGTATTTTGAGTGATTCGAACTCGGTCATTTTTTTTTTTTCTTAACTGGTTGGATTTATAAAGCTAAAGCTGATTATCTGATTTGTGAGAGTTTTTTCATCTGGTTCGTGGAGTTGAAATGAATCCATTGTGGAAAAAATTTCATGGATTGGTTGGTTTATTGTTTTTTGATGCTTCAAAATCCATATTTGGCTATGTTATGTGATGGATGCTATGAAAATCAAAACAGCATTAACATTCAAAGATAAAAGGTTATGAAATAATGATGTGAAATTTCACGGAGCACAAGTGTACTATTTTTGATGTGGATATGGTTTTTTAGTGAGAGTTTCGACAGTTGTGTCAATATGTTCTTTTGGCTGGATACAAAGACTTCTGCAATTTCTCTTTAAATGAATGGATTTCTGCATAAATTGGACTCCATTGATGCACAAATTTGCACCTGAACTATTGAAGAATGTCTGTTTGAGTTTTACTAGAAAATCCATGAAATCAGTTGGAATTTTTCATTTTAGAAGATTGTCACTTGTAAAATTTGATGATTAAATAAAAAATATTTGATGAAATAATGCCTTTAAATCCTAGAGCATCGTTTTGATGTTTTGCTTATTTATGCCTTTTGATGTAGCATGGTTTTCTCTTTCATTTCATCTCTTTTGGCTGGAGGGAAAAAAAAATCCTAACTCTTTTTTTTTCCTAAAAATTTCTTTAAAATTCCAAATATTAAGAAAACCAAATATGTAAATTTAATACATTAATAAAGAAAAATTATGTAGTTAAGCTTAATTGATGTGTCTTTGGAAAAAAAAAAAGGTTTTTAATTCTTTAATCTAATTATTCAGAAGATTTTGACTCTCTCCTCATGTTATCCATTTGCGATTCTATGCATGCAGCTCCTGTAATTTAAATAGCAATAATAAATAATGTATGTTATTACAGAAGTGAATACTTTTTAATGGCAACCAAAATAATTTTATTCTTTTTAAAAGACATGGTTTCAGAATTTACTTTCTATTTTAAGAAACTAATTGATTAATTTTCTTCTGAAATAAATTAAGCTTGAAGAAATTCAGCTCAATTATTTACATATTATTCTGAATTAATTTAAAATTATTAACATAAATTTTATGAAGTTAATAATTTTGTATCCACACTTTTCACCACTTTTATTATATCTCTTTTAGATCAAGCCAAAAGTGCGAACTCCAACAGGACCTTCTCCAGGTGCAAGCCCATCTCCTTCAACCCCACAAATGGCTACTACACAGACTCAAACAAACCAGTCACCGCCACAAGCACCTTCTACACCTGTAGTACAGCAGAAATCTGATGCAGGCAATCAAACATACCCCAATCCTGTAAAAGTTGTAAATGGAGAAACAAAATCTACTGGAATACAAAGTAAATCGGTGTCTGTTGAGACTAAAATTTCTTCGCCACAGAAGTCGCAGGCTATGGTGGCTCCTTCCTCAAAGATTTTACAAGCATCTGTTGCACCAACACCAACAATAGATGTTTCTGTTGTATCTACGGCACCTTCTACTTTGACCGTCGTATCATCTACTACATCTGTGATGACCACAGCTTCTGTTCAAGTAAATACTTCTGTTTCATCAGTTGATACTATTACTTCCAGTGTGCCATCTGTTTCCCCTGTTCCTCCAGTTCCTTGTTTGACAAATAAAGTAGTGTCTGATTTGAACTTGAAACCGTCATTGCCTGAAGTGCATAATGAACCTGTAGTTACTTTGCATCAGACTAATACAACAGAAACTATGGTGACTACCGAACATTTGAAACCTCAGCAGCCAATTCAAAAGCCATCTTTAGGGCCTGTAAAAGATAAACAGCCCCAGAAAGCCATTGTTAAGCCACAAGTGCTAACTCACGTCATTGAAGGACTCGTTATTCAAGAGGGCTCTGAACCATTTCCGGTAAGTGCTCTTTTTATGCACCATTTATGTATTCAAGCAAGATTATATTTTTTTAGTTAAGGATAGTTTATTTTTCTTCCTTCATAAAATTTTAAATATTTTTTTTATAATAAAGAATGAAACATTTTGCTAAAGTTATAGACTACAAAAAATAGACTTTTGTTGTTTTAAAGTGACCAGATTTTCTAAGCTTTGATTCAGGCGATCCAGATGCTGATGGGCAGGGTTATTGTATAGAAAATCCAAAAATAATTAAACATTCAGAATCAATGAAGTGTTTATTAAAAATATTTAAAAAAGGAAAAATTAAAGAAGTGTAAATAATATGTTTTGCTATTACAGTACCACGATTATCCGAGGTGATTGGGACTGTAATCACCTTGGATAATCAAAACTCAGTTAATAGAGACCGAGTTTTAAATCAAGATTTCTTTTCTTGTGACAAAGTTTTCCCAGATTGTTTATTTGAAATTATAAAAATAAGCCTGCTAGTTTAACCACATATTAAAATTTTAAACACTTTTTTATTAGTTATTAATCTTCTTGCATGAATTTTTTGAAACAGTTTTGATAAGAGGATTCACGAATGTTACTGGTGTTTCCTTTGCACTTTCCCAATGACATTTTAAAAATGTTCTGTAAAAAGTATTTCCCCTCACTCAGATGCAAAACTTTCTGACACTTTTACAGTGTCATTTTTTTTCATGAAAGTGCATGGAATTGGTGAACATCACTATTGAATTCTTTGAGAAAGGAACTGTGTTTTTATTTTTTTCCCCTCTAAATAACTTCTTGAGTTATAAAAGATATCTTATCAGTCAGCTCTAATGCTGATTTTGACATTCTATACTGTAAAATGAGAAACGCAGTTTAATTTTAATGTTCCAGCTAATCTGATAGAGGCCTTGATTGATAGAGGCCCAGATAATGAAAGCTCTACTGCACTTTTACCATTTTCTCTTCTGGCTGATTGTGATTGTGCTCGATGCATACTTAAAACAGGAGAAGTAGATATAGAAACTAACCACAAAAAATTTAGGCTAGTTAACATTTTAAATATATATATATATTGACTATTTACTGATGATTAAAAAATTAGGGCAATATGGAACATTTAATACAAACCTTTAGACAAAGAGTTAAAAATTATAATTTTCATTTATAATCAGGGAGGTTTGGTCACGTAAGAAATATTAATCTGTAGGTTTATATGGGCTTTTGTGGCATCAGTGGTGTTTTAATGCTATTGACCTGAATGATGAAATAAACATTATTGCAAGTGATGGGTTTCAATATGTTCTCTTTAATGGAGTAGGTAACTAGTTCTCATTTTCTTCATTACAAGGCAGCTTCAGTAGTCACAAAAATAAATGTTCTAGAAATTCAGAATCGAAATTGTATTTAAAACATTAGAAGCATTAACTGTCCTTGTAATGAGAACTGACAATGAGACATTTGTAACCTCCAAAAATGAAACGATGCAAAATTTATTTGGAAATCCATTATAGTTTTTTCCAAAAAAGTTATAGTATTCTATAATTTACATTCAGATACTGTGATGAAGAATAGAGCAGAACCTTATTATATAATATTCAGCAGCATGATTCTTAATTTTAATTTTATTTTTTACTTTTTAACTAAATAGTAATTTTAAGTTATACTGTACTACTAATTGATATCATAAATAATGGCATATCTTAGAAGAAATTATCAATGACTAGCTTAGATTATCAACTAATATTGGAACTGTAACTGGTTACAAAAAATATTTTCAAAAACATTAACTTTCATTCTTGGATTTCAGCTTCTTATATGGAGAAAATGTTTTTGTTGAATTAGTTTTAGTTCAACAAAAAAAAAGAAAGAAAAAGAATACATTTTTGAAAGATTTTTAAACTTATATGTTTCTGTTGCGTTACCTAAAGTTTTGTTGTCATTAAAAAAAAAATTATGAATTATAAAGGAACAAAATATCACTGTTAATGGACTTTTATTTTTCCACTTGCCATATAGGTCAGCCGATCAGCATTATTAGATTCACCCTGTCGAATATTGCCTCCTGAGAAACTAGATTCGCCACAGAAAAGGAAAGATTCACCATCAGGTATGGCAGCTATCATTTCCTGTATTTTCAAATTCTATTGATGTAGTGGAAATTTCTCTGTGGTGTATCATTCTTGCTGGACAATTGTTTATTTAGTTATTAATTTCAAATTTATTAAAATAGCCAAATATTTCATTTTTATACAAGTTCAGAAACTTCGGAAAAATAGGCAATAGTTGCCAAGCTTTTTGTTTCAAACTTAATATTTTTTCACAGGTAGGATCAAAATGGTAAAAAAGTTATTAGTAGACATATAGGTTATTTAAAATACTGAAGTTGATATTCATTCATCATTTAAATATGTTTGGATGGTGATTTTTCAAAAAATTCTTATCTTATAGAATTCAGATGTGTTATATAAGTTGCTAATCATTATTATGCTATTTCTTTTTTTTTTTCTTCTTTTTCTGCAGAGTGATACTAATGATATGATTTTTAAGAATGGAGATCACAGTCCATTAATCTGAAATTTACTGTATTTTGCTCATTAGAATCATGCCATTTTGCTGTTATATTATACTTTCTTTTTCAGATTGCACATTGCTGCAATAATGATCCCTTTTTTAATTGGCCTGCATTTTTTAACCCAAATGTACAAAACATGCCAAGTTTTATAAACATAGAAAAAATTTAGTAGAATCGTATATTGTCACTAAAAATTGTATTCAGTAAGGAATTTATAGAGACTACTGTATTCAGAAAAGGAGCATAATAATGATAAAAGGCTGGTAAAATATCTGTAGTTAAACTAATGCTTTAATAAATTACAGCCTTATAGAACATTGGGATTCAACAGCTACGTAGACTGCTGTGGTTTGAGTGAGTTGGCGCCTTTTTTAATCATAAGCTCATGTCTTTTTATTTAAGCTGTCTGCTAAGTTTTCATTTATTTCTGTGCATTTGTTTTATTTAACTGTAATTCAAATGCCATCTTGGTATCTTTTTTTGGGGAAAAAAATGCAGATTTTGTTCCGACCCGGGATTTTTTTTTTTTTTTTAAAGAAAGCTTGCAAGTAGATGACTTAGCTTTGATGATTATTTTAGTGAAATTTGCCAAAAGATTATTTATTTACTATTATGTTCCCATGTTTGTTTCCTTTTTTTCCCGCATATGAGCAATATTAGGAAGAGGGAGATCAGCAGTTATAATGCTAATTTTACATTTATTTGCTGTCTGTGATGATGCAAATTTTCAGGTTTTGACTAGAAACTTGTAATAGCTATATGTGCAACTTATTGTTTCAAGTGATAAAAATTTTAACTTGGCTTTAATTTTCGTGTCAAGATTTATATTTTTAAATAAAAAAAAATGATTCATTTTACAATTAGAAATAAGTACGTTATAAGTATTAACTCATTTAAAATTTAAATCAAATATAATTCATCAAAGTTGAACTTCGAACTAACGAGTATAATTGAACTTTTTGCAATGATATACTTTTTTAAAAAATATATATTTCATATGAAGTTATATTTTTCGACACCATTTTAGAAAGCTGTAAAGTAAATAGTAGATGGTTTCTTTGATTTCATAACAGTTATTAATAAAATATTTGTAATTTTGTAGTGTTAATTAGTGTAGCATAATTTGTTTACTTAAAATTAGAAATTGTAAAGAATTTTGTGTCATTGAACATTATGCAATATTTATCTTTTAGTCCCAAATAAATCTTTTTCTCTTAAGATACTTATTTGTGATTTAGAATTCTGCATTTTTTCCCCTTAATGTCAAAATTTGATAATAATTTTAGTTTTCTAAAAATGTTTCCAATTTATTAATATATTTTTTTAAAAATTAAGTTGTTTAAACTATTTTAGTTAGTATTTTGATAATGTTTGAAAGAAATGTTGGTACATAGTTTTTATTTAAGTTTTATTCCTTAAATTAATCTAGTTGGATCTCAAATGAAAATGCTTTTTTCTACCACATTAGTATTCAAAACTGAGAATTTGCTTATTTTGTTGAGTTTCTATAAATCTTGAAAGACTCTTTATACTAAATTTGTTGTGGATCAACAATTAGATTGATAAAAATACTGTATTCTACAACAGTAATGAAATGCACTTATGATTATCAGTAAGTCTCATTAGTCCAGAAATGTCCAAAACCCATGTTGCAAAGTTCAACATAAAATGATTATAATAAAGCACATGGTTCTTTCTCACTGTCATGCAGTTTTGGCCGTGGAACATTATACTAGAAAGGACATTGGAAAGCATCGCAATTCATCCCATCAGGGAAGCAGCGGTTTTATGCATCAGGTTGGTCCTTGGCGGGAGATGGTGAGCTGCAATTGTTCTCCTAAGAATGTTCCTGACGTTTTCAGTATGGTTTAACTTGGGAGATCTGGCTGGTCAATCCATCTGCAAATATTTTCACTTTCCAGGCTAATCATTAACACAGTAAGCCATATATGAATGAACATATTTTTGGACTATATGTTCTTTCGGCATGAACATATTGTTGAACTATAGAATAAACCAAGGGCCTGATGTGCCTCTGAAAAGGTGAACATTTAAATTTTCTCCTTACAATCCTTTTTAGGATGGGAAAGTATTGAGACTTGCAAAATAGTCACTTCCTCATATAAATCTTCAACATTCCTCAGTAGAAAAATAAGCTTTTATCCCATTTTTGAAAAATGAAATACTTATATTACTGTTCATGTTCTTTTCATGTTTATGCTCATTATTCATTTGTTTCCTTTTGCTTTCCAGTTCCCAGTCCAGAAAAGAAAATGAAAGCTCACAGACCTCGAGGTAATGTGGAATTGGCAAAGTGTGAATGTTGTGGAAAGTTAGGTCCCAAATCCAAATTCAAACGTTCAAAACGTTTTTGCACCAATTCCTGTGCTAAAAGATTCAATAAGCGCTCTTCCAAACATGTAGGAATGCCACCTTCAGCAATTCAAGAACATGTGGGTTCAGGTATAATAAAATATTTCACCATAAGTTTCCCTACTCTTCAATTTGAAAGAAGCTGTGCATTTTGAATTGGCAATCAAAGTGCATCAACTGGATGAAAGTAAAAGTTTTTTTAAATCAGTTGAAAAACATGCAAATTACATAGCCCTTAAATTCCTGTGGTAAAGCTGTTCCTTTTCTCTCGTATGTACTTGGATTGTTGAAGAAAGCCACAAACATTTTATTTACTTTTTCATGTTTTTGATATTTTTACTAACAGACTTTCTCGTTTATAAAAACAAATCTATATGTCTATCTTTGAGCATGCACAATCTCTAATACTAATAGCCCTTTTTATTTATTAATTAAAGTTTGGGTTGAAAATCTGTTGAATGCAATACAAACTGGATGTGCTATCTATATTAATTGAAAAGAACTATATTCCTTTACTTTGAAATTAACTTGTATTTAACCGCATGCTTTGTATGGCACAAAATGTTTGCAACTGAAATTTAAAAAATAATTTGATATACTTGTTATTTATCTTGTTAGTGTGCATTTTAACAAGTAAGTACAATCAAATCTGGTAATTTATGTAGATTTTAGATATCTGAAATTAATTGGTATTTGTCTGATTATAAATTTGTCAGGTCTGTTCTTTTTATTTGTTCCCCCTTTTGTGTTATTAAAGTACAAAATATATTCTTATTTTTAAGGTTCTGCCCCCCCCCCCCCCGCCCCCTTTCCATGAGACTGTCAATATCATGAAGTTATTTTGTTTAAATTGTTTTAAGCACGATTTTCATTTCTGAAATAATGTTTGAAATACCAATTGAGCATTTTCTTAATTATCCCTTAATAATAAGAGCTGTTTCCTTACTATTTGATATTAGCCTCTTACAATACCTGGTCTTGCCAAATAGCTCTTGGCTGTTCTTTATTGTTATAGATTTCAGTGAAAATGTTCGTGGTATAATTCTTAGTCGTTCTTAGTGTTCATTCTCTTGGTCCTCAGAAAATATTTTATGAAAATTCTCATTTGAAATGATTTCCACATTTAAAAATATTCATGCATCATGATCAGAATATTTTTGGTATATGCGTTTGGAATTTTTTTGAAGTAATTTTCTCTAAAAGTTGGAGGCTATTGGAATTTCTCCCCATCTTTTATATGTGACCTGCACAAACTTAAAACTATTAAGGAGGACTATTTGGACCATACTTATTTAAATTTAACATGCTTGCATTTCAAAAATAAAATAGTTGTAAACTATGTTTTTCAACAAAGCGTTTTCTAGACAAGTAATATTTTGTTAGGTTCCAAACCACATGGGCATGAAGGACAATAACTTGGCAGATTCTGCTGCTAAATCTGTATCAGCCCCTCTTAATAGAGCAGTCTTTTTGTCTGATGTTAAATGTTCCATCGGAAATCATATTTATAAAAGGTGGTAATGACTGTGGGGGATTTACAGGAAAATAACAAATTACATTCCTTAAAAACCACATAGTGAGCTAGTGTTCCAGTCCAGCAAAACAATGTCTTAATAATTATTAACACCCGAATTAATTTGAAGCATAGATTCAATAAATTTCTATTAAATTCTGTTTGAAAACACCAAGATTAAGTAAGTTGTGAAATACAATGCACCCTGGAGGGGGGCCGGCACTTTGGATGTTTTTTTTAGAAAAAGTATTAACAAATCAGTAGAAAACTATTTTTAAACAACTATGTAATTTATTTGGTTTTTCCACGGAAGTGAAAAGTAACTGTCCTATAAATAGAATGCTGAGCTTTAACGGGTTAATTCGTTTCCTCATTTGGCACACATGTTTTACTCATAGGCACCTTTGATACTTTTCGGTAAAACCTGACCAACATGCACTTCATTCCACACATTTTATTCAATCATTCATATTTTAATCAAATGTCCAATTTTTTTAAACTTTTTGAATGTCAGTCATTTTTTGATGTTACAGTTTTATCCGGTAAAGACTTGGGGTAGAGAAAAGTTGTTTTCATCTGAATGTCTTTTGTTTCCCTTAGTCAATTGGTGTTATAAAACATATATGATTGACTTCATCTTTTAATCTTGTATTCTTTTATTTTCATTTCTTTTAAAATATTTTTGTCAACATGAGTAACTTGGATATCTGTTAAGATGTTAACCTTAATTTAATTTGCTATGATGTGCCTGGACATTAACCATATGTTTGGTGTTGTATAACCAAATTTGTCTCTTGCGCCAATAAACCCCAATATCATATCCATCCTATCTAAAACTAAGGTGGTTTTTTTTTTCAAACCTTTGCTTTTATTTTTCATTAATCATTTTTATAACAATTCTTTGTTTCAAAAGGCCATTATTTTCTCTAAATTATTATTTTTGGATTAGTAGCTTAACTAATAATATTTGTAGAAGCCTGACAAAAATGGATTAAGAAATTTATTAATTATTTCCAGTATTTAGGTTTAGGGTATGTTTCTTCTAATTTGCAAAAAGCTCAGAATTCTTGATTATGTTTTCCCCATATCTAAAGTGGAATCTTTTTATTTTATTTTAGTTTGGAATAAGTATATTTAAAATATTGTCTCATCCCTATTGTATATAAATTTTTATATAATATGCATCTTTTATTATAACCTTGAATAAATTAGTTTTGTCGTGATTACTCTGATTTTATCATCTAAAAACCTATTTCATTGGGATAGGGTTATTGAATTCATTAAGAAAATGTTCTATTGTAGGTGGTCCAGGTCGTAAAAGAAAAATGTTTAGAGGGAGAAAAGGCTTGCGAAAACAGGTAAATATATATACAGTATAATAAAACAAACAGGCATTTTTATCCACTCATCTCTCACTCATAACTTGTTGTTAAATCTTTTATGTTTGATGTGCTGTTATATTGTTAATATGAATTATGGTATTCACAGTTTGAGTGAGTATTTAACTATCTACTTTTCTAATTATTATAATACTCCTTCAAAGAACTGTAATTCCTTCATATATCAGAATATAGTATTGAGGACTTTAGGTTAGTAAATATTACTTACTGGTCTCAAGTTTGCATGCATGAAAAAAAGTGATGCATGTTAAATAAAATATCAGTATTTTAATTTAGCTGTACCGAAATTCTTCAATTTATGAGCCATAAAAATAGTAACTGTTTTAATTAAATCAATTTTATAAAGAATTGCAATTGTGAGAAGTAAAGAAATTATAAGAAGAAAGCAAAATTAATATTAATATTTTTTTTTCAAAACTCCTAAGAAAACTGGAAAGCATTTAAAGAACTGCTCTTACACTCAATAAATCTACTTATTTCCTTTATTCTTTTTTGATTTTTATATTGATTAAAAATTTCAAATTATTTTTATTTGGAAGTAAGATTAACTGTGTTCTAATAATTAATAATCTGCTTATGTTTTATGTATATGTTATATCATTTATTTAAAAAATTGCTTGCATTTTATTCTTGGAACTTTTATAATTGATAATATTCTAAACTGTTTATTCAGTCACTTGTTGAAGATGAGGACACAAATGCTACCCCAGCTGAGGAAAATGTTTCAGCACCTGAAGATGAATCAACAATTTCTAATAAAACAGAGGAAGATAATTCTGAACCTTCATCAGATAGTCCTCATCAAACTCCAATGGAAATAGACAAATCAGATGGTGAAGTAGGGAAAACAGAATCTGATTTATCACGGAAGTTGCCAACCAAGTGGACAGTGAGTAGCTTTGTATATAAATATAAATTGCTGTTTACTTTTACAGTTTTATAAAATTCTTTCATGATTTCAGCTGAGTACTTATATATTCTGTTTTGTTTGTTGCTGTATATTGTTTATAAATGATGGAAGGGTTAAATTTGCTTGCAAGTATGATATTATACATTTAAAAAAAATGTTCTTTTTTTGTACTCTCACCATCCTGCAATTTATTTAAAACTTATTTATTTGCTCTATTCCTTCCCTATTTTATTTCTCCTTTCTCCCTTCTTTTACATTTCTGTGTTTAAAACATGCTACTTTGTAAGTAAAAATGAAATTTCATTTGCTCAGTATTTTTGAATTGTTTTTTCCCTCTCCTTCTCAGTTTTAGTTTGATGACATTGTTTACATATGGTTTCCATTTTTTTATTTCTGAGACAATATATTTCAATTAATATATACTTAAGCCCAACAGATATAGGTTTAAATTTTCAAATTAAAGTTTGACTCTTGGTTGCTGATATTTTTTCAAATTGTTTGATGAAGGTACAAGTTCCCATGTACTTAGCTTATTGAAGAAATTTCAATCTCTTATTTTCATCATCTTAAAAATTAACCACTTATCTGTGTTAAGGCTTAACCATAAAAGAATGAATGTTGGCTCATCAATAAAAAAAAAAAAGTTGGGGGTGGAGTAGAGTGGTAAAAACCACAAAACAAGGAATAAACAACTTTCATTTCTGCTTCAAACTATTAGAAATTTTTTTCATTTGTAACTAGAAAAAAATAACCATAACATGAATACAAAGCAGAATTTGAAAAAATTATTTTAATTCATAACCTGGTTCATCTGACATTTTCAGGTCCCCAAAGTATACTTAAAATAAGCTATGATTTAAGGTAAAAATACAATATTCAATATGCAAATTAAATGTCATGGGAGGATATAATTTTAAAATTTAGGCAACGGATATAGAACTTTAGGAGATGTGTTTGATTACACTAATCTTGCATCTCTTCATCATATTAAGTTGAATTTATATTAGAATTTTTTAATAGTCTCTTGCTGTAGTAAGAACAAATTTTTCTTTTGCATACTATTTTTCATTTCCACAGTTTTTTTGGAATTTTTGTGATTATTTTAAAAGGCTTATTAAACACGCTGTTATAAAGATTTAGGATATTTGAATGAAAAACTTTTAAAATGATGTAATCAAAGTAAATGTGTGAAGATCTGTGCCAAGATACCCACCTCCTAATTTTTTTCGCCTGCAGTTAAAAGTGGGATTTGGAAGATAAAGTTGCTAATTATGAACTCTTGAGTATGATTGTGATATTACTGGATGTTTGGAATTTGTGAATCAAACATTTTGAAACAAAATGGCATTATGAGCTGTATGGGCATGTTAATATTTAAAGCAGAATTTTCTTACGCATATGCCCTGCAACACTCTCTAATTTTTTTAAGGTATAACCCCTTCAGGACGAGCACCACATATGTGTGTTTGCTCTAGATTCTCCTCAGGGCCAAGCGCTGCACCCGTGCATTACGTGAAATTGACTCTGTGAGCCGAGTGTTCCATATATACGTTGGGCTTTTGGAACAAAATGTTTTCTATCAGATGGTGTTACTATTCCATGTCTCTTTCAAAAGATTGGTCCTGTACATCAATATTTCTTTCTCCGAGGTCAGATTGTAGTCGATCACGTGTTTGTGAATCATTGGATTATCGGGAGTATAAACAGAAACGTGTTAACAAGTGTAAAGAGAAGCACATGTTAAAGAGCTTGTTAACTCATTTTGGATTGCTTGTTCATAATTTTTCATCTCGCTTGGGTTGGGATTTTATGGAAGATATCCTGTCGAGGGTTTTATGCTTCTCAGTTTTATTTCTGCAGTTATGGGTAAAAGAACGTGTTATCTTTCCTAGGAGGGAATATGCAAATTTTTAAATGACCCTTCTATGAATTTTTACGATTATAATGACAAAACAATAAATTATTAGGAGTTCTTCAGATAGTTCTCAATATTCAGATGTTCAATTAAAAGAGGATAGTACTAATATATCGGTTCCAATTCCATCATATCAGTAGAGTATTAAAATAGAAGATTTTTATAAGGCTTTGAAGTGTTAATTATTAAAATTTTCTTTCTTATTTTATAATATTAAATGTAAATATTTATTTTTTCCTATGTTTTCATATTTTGCATCAGTAATCTAATGTTAATTTAGGTACTTTCAATTATAGTGAAATGAACTTCGTTTATATTTTTTATTATTAAAAATCAAGTATTTTAATTAAAGTTTTTTATTTTGAATAGAATATAATATCTTTTACCACATATTTAAAAATGGTTTCATTTCTATGTAAATTGCACTTTTTATGCATTATTATATAACACGCTTTTTTTTTACAAAATTTAATGCATGTTAGGCTTAGCAGGAGAAAATGCTTTGGCTGGTGGGCACTGTCGGAGCTTGTCTGCTTCCGTCCTGTGGGCATGCTTCCTTCAGCAGGCATCCGTCCTGAAGGGGATAAATATAATCCCTCCTTTATTTAATTTTGATCATCTATATACAGTAAAAGCTTAACTAACCGGCATTCTCAAGAAATGCCGATTTCCGGATACCTGAAAAGTCCGGATAGTTGAGCGCGATGGAAAAAATGGGGGGGGGGGGGCCCATTGCCTTTTTTTTTTTTTTTAGATTTTTTTCGGCCCAATAATTTGTTTTTGTCATTTTGAAATGTGCATTAAATATAATTTTCAAGAATACTTCTGCATCTTCCATAACGTATTTGCAAAACATATTATGAAGATTTTAATTTAAAATTGATGATAAAAAAAAGTATGATCTGTAGCCAAATTTTTACCGTAAATATATAGATTGAAAAAATATAAGCATATAAAAATAGCCGATGAAACTGAAAAATATTCTACTCAGCAAGAATAATAAAACTGTTAAATGATCATAAACAAATTCCAGATTGAATATCAAAACTAATTATCTTTGAAAAAATCGAAAGGGTTATTGCGCAATTCGCACTCCTGCACGTGATATTACGTAATCGAATTTAACATATGCCGGTATTCGGAGATTAAATAAATTTACCAATCTGGAGTAACTCACCATGAGCTTTTTTTTTCCGATTCTATCCCTTTAACTTTTTTCGGTTGGCGATTTCATTTTTAGGTCTCGTTTTTCAACGAAAGAGAAGGAACTTTTTATTATTATTATTATTATTTGGTTCCCACTTTTGCTTTTGAACGCCTCCCCCCAAAAAAAAAACATGTTTGTGTGCGTCACAGTACTGTATATTACTGTTTTTTTCTACGCCCCTCCGTGCGGAGCGGACGTTGCATTCCAGAAATAAATTGTCCGCGTGAATGGAACGGCGCATGCTAAATTTTGGAGTGTGGATGTAAAATTTTTAGAAAAACTCATTTTCTAATTTTTCCGGATACTTGAATGCCGGATAATCAAGAGTTTACTGTATATAAAATGCTAAGGCTGAAAAGTATGTGACGGAAAATAGGAGTCAATTTCTCTTTTACTGATGGCAACGATCATTTACTAAATGAAACCGGAAGCCTCTGCCATGTTAGGCATAACTTCATAGGAATAGCCTGATACTATAATCGATGAGGTTTAAAATAACTTTTACTTGCAAAAAATGAGTTTAAGACGTAGAGTTCACAATATTTCTTACAATAAAATGAAACTTTGGATGAAATGATTCAAAAGAGATCAGTTAGAAATGAAAGATGGCTTATGAGAGCCAGAGAACGTTCAGGTTAAAGTCAAAATAATTTAAGTCAGCGACATGGGTTTTTCTGAAAAAAAAAAATAGATTAAATCAAAAACTTGCAAATAAATTTTATCAAATCTTCCCCGCAATCTAAAATTCAGCAATCTTTAAAATTCCAAACTACGATATAAATAACAGTTGAAATAAGAAAAACCCCTTTTTCACCTTCCAGCCGTGTGTTCCAATAGTACAGTTGTCAAGGCATTGCGCTTGCAATTCAGTGTCCCGGGGTTCGGTCCCTGAGGGACAAGCTTTTTCTCTGAGTGTTTTCACCTCGCCATCATTACCGTCTTCTGCCTCCCATAATTATCTCATCATTTTAGTATCGCCTTTAATCAATTTATTTTTAATCCTTGAAAATTAACTTCCAAAAAATCTTTACACATTTTTCTTAAATATTACTAAGCACTTTTTTCCTCCATCCTCCTTGCCACATGACTAATATTTTGGATAGTTTAAGTTTCAGATAATATTTTCCTAAAATTTATGGGAAAATAAATTTTTCATTAGATTTTATTCCTTTTTCCAAACATGGTATATTATCCGATAAATTTAAAAGAACTCATAATGTAACTTCCATCTCCCAAATTTACAAGTGTTCTAAATTAAGAAAAGAATAAGAACTGTTTTTAAAAAGAATGTTTCATTAGTGTACTAAAAAGTATTTTTTATTTTAATTATTTTCTACGTTTTAGTTTTTAGAATTCATTATTATAAATATAAATTTTTTTAACGATTTCTTCTTAAATTCATAAGCAGATGGCCTCACTGGCATAAAATAAGTTAAT
>BGPR01009985.1:12753-54716 GCA_013235015.1 Araneus ventricosus | reverse complement strand
TACTATTATATATTGCACCCGCCGCACTTTTTTCATTTTAAATCTTACAAGTATTTCATAGTTACTAAAAATTCACAGCCGCAAATTTTCAGAACAATCTTGTATGGAGCTAGGAGAAATTTTTTTATACGTTTTAAAAACGTGGTATATTAAAGCATTTTTTTATTTAAATAATTTTCCTTCATTTTTCAAAAAATTAAAGAAGGTCTTCGGATTTTCTGGAATTTCCGGGGTTCTACCGGATTCGAAAAATAAAACAGGATTTGATTCTACTATATTGAAAGGTTATGCAATATGCAAAAGGTTGGGAATAAAAAAAACACTGCCAAAATAAGATTTCATGAAGTTTGAACCGATAATAAATGGAAATAATTTTATCACCTTTGAATTTAATGACAATTAAAACAATGGACTGAGATTGAGATGCAAAAAATTGTTAATTCCCCCTTTACTTTAGATCTTGAACAACTTAAAGCATACTCTGGCCGGCATGCACACAGCAGATTGGGAATAACTTATTTAACCTCATCCTGACTTGGAATGCCACTGGGAATTTCCGGAAAATGCGTTTTCCTATGAATTTCTGCTTCTATATAATTTGAGATGAGGTGGCAACAGACGCAAATATTGTAATACTTTTCCATCCAATTGAAAATTCCAGGCAGATCTGCAATTCTTTTACTTGGAGATTAAAAAATTTAGTTTTTAGGAGGGGTTTTACTATGGCAATTAAAAAGATTTTTCAGGGGCATTTCCTTTCGGAAAAAGACTTTTTAAATATATATTGGCTTTCTTTTTTAAATAAACATTTGTATGTTAATTTAGTTACACTTTGAGGGTATTTTTTTGTTGCTGTGGTTCCCCCACGAATAGCCTGTATTTGTTGCCTCTATATTTCACATTGCATGAATACATGTTTATTCAATATATTATTATTTTTGATGACTATTTTTATTTTGAAATTTTAATGTTTATACAATTTAACACTTTTTCTTCGTACTCTTTCCCACCAACCATAAAATGCTCCATACCCCATAGATGATATTCTGAACTAACTGTATTTTGATGTTCAATAGAGAAGTGTTGGTCGGTCTTTCAGCCGGCGGGTGGGCCTTGGTGGTTCCGGTTGATGGCTGCTCTAATGGACTTGTGATTACCATACTTCTTTTTGATCTTTTAATTTCGCGTTCTCTCAGTGTTAATTGCTTTTAGTTAAAATTGCACCCCATTCCTCAGGGTTTTCGACAGGCCGCGTGCATGGTATCGTCGTGGTATAGGAGGTGGCTTCGCCGCCATGTTCGTCCTGTCATCTCGCTGGAGCGGTCTATCGCTCGATCGGTTTTCCCGTATGCTACGGCAGGGCGAGGTATTTTCCTTGCGGATACCCCATAGGTGAGTGTGACGGCATGGGTAATAAATAAATTTGGGGTGGAGAGGGTTTGATGGGAAAATAATTTACAATAAATGAACAATTTTCAATGTGTGCAGCATTTCTAACTTTTTTTTTCCAAATTTCATTTCTTTTACTAACAAATAATAATTTAGTCTGTAAAGGGTTAAAAAAAAAGGAAACAACGAGGAAGGGGAGGAGGTCTTTTGGAAGCACGTTCAACCTCTGGCAGAAGTTCTTTTGAGCCTCCATTTCTAGTCGAAATAGAGGATTAGTGGCATAACAAACGAACTTAAATTAATGAGTTTAAGAAACTTTAACTTAAGTACCTGATGTAAACAGTTTCGATTAATTTTCGTCATAACAAACTTTAATCTATCTCTATATATATAACGCCTAATGTGGACCCAAAATCGGGTCGAACGTGCTAATCGCATTTTGGCAAAACCTAGCAAGTACCCTTTGTGTAACATGTGTGGAAAGTCCGAGATAGCGATTTTTTTCTTTTTAAGTTAAATAATTTGAACAAAATAAGTTTAAGTCTTGCAGTTTCGATTAAGCAAATGAATGAATGTCTTATGTCCTTTTTAGTTAAAAGGTTGAGAAATGGGCCATTTCGTCTCTCGATTACTCACATATTCTGAGTCCTAAAAAAACATAAGCGACTACCTACAGAAAAATGTTGAACCTTTCTGAGCAACATTTTGTTTAAAAGAGTGCATGTTTGAAATTTGGTTAAAAAGGCAACAATTTATGAAATTTTTGTAAATCTTGAAAAAAAGCCATCTTGCCAATTTTATAAAGCTAAAAGTAAATAATTATTATGGTTTTAATTTTGAATAGTTAATATCAGGCATGAAAGTGCAAGCTGTTCAAAAAAGCTGAACTCTACGCGAATACAAAATTTACCACAAAATCGATATATATATACAGACGCAAAGGCACAAGATGTTACTACTTGAAATACATGCAGAACAAGCAATTAAAAGTAGTATATATAAAATTTTACTTACTATTTTTTTCCCTATTTGCACAGAATTTTGATTTTTAAATACCTTACAAGAGGTTCAGAGTTCCTTCTATTTTCTCAACGTTGAATAACAACAGATAGTATCATAACAAAATTACATACTTTTTAAAAATGAAACAGTTTATTTAAGGGAGGAAAAAAAAATGACAAAAGTGCCTAAGAATATATATTATCATATGCAGTAGAAGATCTTTGTAACACATAACTTGGAACCAGAGGTTTTGTGTGGTTTATAGATTTTTGTATAATACAAATCATTTTGCATATCTCTAAAATTACCTTAGTAAACATGGCCTATTATGCTTGTAACAAGTCATTAGATTACAATTTAAAATACAAATGATTTTGCCTCACAAAGATATACAATTTAATTATATTTCATTTTCACAGAAATTAATATTTCAATAAATTAGCAACAAGTACATTAACACTACAGTTAAAATTGTTCTCTATTTGTTGAACTCTGAAAATAATCAAAAGAACTTGACATATTATACAATTATATGTTTTGAAATATCGTGCATTTAACAAATTCCTTTAGATACTGAAATTTTTTTGGTGCTGCTTCAACATCTGAAACTATTCTGGAACAGCTGTAGTATTCTGTATTTAAAATATAGGAAATGATTTCTTCATCTCACGTATGTTAATAATTTTAGGTTTCACGATCTGTTGTTAAAAATTCCAACATACAATCTTCATACATGTATACTAACTTATTTTGAATAATGTTTGAGTTCAGCAACAAGATTGTTTAATAATTGCAATACTTTCTTTAAAAAGCATTGAATTAAGGACATACATATGAAATAATCTCTCAATGCAGAATATATATATTTTTTTAATGGCAAAATTCAATGTTTACATCTAGTAAGTTGTGCATTATATAGATATTCAGTACAAAGATCTTCAACAGTATAAGCAAATTTTTAATTTTAAAATAATTCAATAAAAGAAATTAATTTAATTTCCTTTTCTTTAATTCTTTGTCTTTATAGCCATCTTTTCCAATCTTCATTTATGGATAAGCCTGAGCTTGTTTTCTCTCATTTTAATTAAATTATTAGTTTTTATTTTGCTGCATAAGTCTTTAGTAGCATTTAGTTTCTCTCTTTTTCTTTGCATTACTTGTCTTTTCAGCTCCAATTCATTTTTATACTGCTGATATGAAGTTTTCATATTACGACATAACTTTTTATTAATTGGGTCACTCAAAAAATCATTAAAAAAAAAAAAATCTATCGCTGTCTTATTTTGGCTCGACAGTCTGAATGGCAGAAAAAGTTTCAATTTTCATATTTCCAGATTCTTTATACAATACGTCCCCCATCATACTGAATGAACTTTCAACCTGAGGGCTATGGAAACAGCTTATAGCTCGAACCATTTTTGAAAGGGCACAGTATTTATTGGACCTGAACACTGCAGACCAAAGGTCAATTTACAATATATTTCCATGTTCATCTGTATACGATGGCAAAAATTTATCCACCTGATATAAATGAACATCAAGTGAATATTGCATTCCTTCTTCTTGCATCAATACATTTGTCACTAATTTTGGCAGTCTTTTTAATCTATCAGCAGTAATTGAATGCCCTCTGCCAATTGGGTCAATTGCTGAAATGCTTTACAGAAGACTGCTATTTAGAGGCAGTTTCTTTTGTAAATACTGAGCACATTCAACATATGCCTGGTTTGCTTGTTTCAAAAAAGCTGCAACTGTATCATGCTTCAAATCTTTTGATACAATTGATTCTGCTGAGCCTAAAAACATTTTTGATTTTTTTAGAATAACTTCATCTTCTGATAAATTTAAAGAAAGAAGTTGCTTCACATTTTTTTCCTTTCAAAACTTCATGTTTTAGAAAACAAAATAGGAAATCTAAAAACAACTGCTCTTGTTCATCATACAGTTTGTGGATTAAGGGTTCTTTAGTCTGGAATAAACATACATATTTTTTAAGCAATGGTAATACAGCAGTGTAAAAATATAAAACAAGCCGAGTTCTCATTCTCTCTTTAAACAGTTTTTGAACAATACGTTCCTTCCTAGATATTCCTTCTGGAGTCATTTTTTTCTCCGACAGATACTGGTGAATTTCCTTAATTCTGGCTTTTCCTTCAGAACTAACATCCTTTTCTAGATATATGCCAGCCAAAATAGAAAAATAAATAGATTTATCACTATGAGGGATAAAAGCAAAATATAAAATAGAAAGGGCATCAAGTATTCTCAAATGGCTTAAAGAAACATAACATGATAGCCATCTAAATGGTACCATGTTTTCAATTGCGATGAATTTAATTCCTAAAATGAGACAAATTTCACTACAGCATTCCTTTTGGTCAGGAGACCATTTAAAATCATTAAATACATCCGTAAGATATTTCTCTACATGCCCTTTAAAAGGTTTGCAAAGCTTCTTTGCAGAATTATGAATGTGATGGCAGGAATCACCATTTATCTAACAAATGGGCTGTTTTCTCCCGAATTCTAGCCTCAAGGCCAGATTTAGATCCCCGCATCACATTGCACAAATCCATCAAAATGGACGTCAAATTGTCCCATGGAACATTATGATCCTGAAAAACTTTTACAATTTCTTTAAAGAGTGATTCTGAAGTAACTCTAATGACACTGGCCAAATGTTCAATAATCACTTCATTTTGAATTGGTGAAAAATAACTTACCAATACAGAGAGAACCCTTTTAAAATTATTAGAAGTGGCCTCATCAATATTTAGAGAGAATTTGGAGCTTCGTAAATTTTCTGCTGTTTCATCCATAAAAATTTTTGCCAAACCCAGACGCATTTTATAAGATGCAGCTGTTCTTGACATATTAAAGTGGTTTAATGCTTTCTTATCACTAGCAAGAACTTTGCTTAATTCAATTAACAGAGGAGACATAGTAAATGGTAAATTATTTCCGCCAGTACTCCTAATACTAAGGACTGCGCATTTGTAAACCTGTCCGACAGTGGAACATTCACAGGCATTTGAATTGTAGTTGAACTGCTTGCACAAGGCGCAGATGGAACTGCAGAACATGGTGCAGCAGATTTTGAGACACCAAAAAAATTAGCTGGTACGGTATAATTTTCATGCTTAGCTTGAACTTTTGAAAGGTGCTTCTTTGTCTGTAGGTGGCTAGAAATCGCACTGAATCCCCGTTTTCCGTAATAAATGGTATCAGAGCAAAACTGGCAATTTACAGTTCCACTTATATCGATCTTCTCGATCGAATCTCCTACTTTTACTGCTATCTCTTCCATGCTTGTATTATTACCTTTCGCCAGCTGTTTAATTTTTATAGATTTATTCAACCACTTGAATTTAAATTTATTTTTTTCGTTCGCATTTATAGAACAAACTTTATGTTCATCGTTTAAGTTAATCTCCATTTTAGTTCTCGGTCACACTCACAAACGTTGATCTTGACAATTGACGAACGTTAATACTAAACATACAGCATCACACGTGCGATCCGCCAAACACAAGACAAATGAAAGTAGTAGTAGAAGTTCTTTGCATAACAACCGTTAGCATTCAACCCGTGATTCAACATCGGCGATAGCAGCTCACTGACGTGCGATTTCAACAGCAAGGCGTGACCTACTCGTAGAGCGGTCATTATTCGGCTATACAGGAGAAGTTCCGCCTTCCTCCATTACGCTGTGTGCCGATCACTTAAGGTGATAGATACGGCGCGTAAACCCCAGAGAATGCATCTCTGTTTACTTTGTGACGCAGAAAAAATGGTGTTCGTTTCAGATTCAGACATTGCTTCCACCCCCCACATTTTTCAGTCACGATTTCTCGATGGGTTTGCATCGATCTCAGAAACACCCTGAAAGACATTCAAAAAAGCGGATTTCCGCTTAAAAGCAGAAGTTTTTCATGCCTGTAATATGGACATAATTTAAGCCATTTTTCTTCAAAATATGTTCTTTTTTAGCTAAAAGGTTGTTAAATCATCTGTCGAGAACTGAAATTTTCTGTGGTTTAAAATATAAATGACTATCCAAAGAAAAAATTTATATCTCTCCCGACTAAATAATAGTTGAATTGAGTATGTATACAAGTGGGGAAGTGGGTTGGCTAGTAGGGGGTGTAACCCCCCTAGTTTATATAAAAACAGAAAAAAAAGCCTTAATTATTATTCTGGATATTTTTCATGCTTTTGATTATTTAACTCTTGTCATAATCAATTTATTAGCCAACTGCTCTTTCCCAAACTGTGCACCAGTTTGGCAAGAAAGAAACCGAGACGTGCAGCAATAAAATACTTTATGTTCACTGAAATCAAGTAAAAAACTTAACACAAAGTTCAGGATGATAAATAAATAAGAGAGACGTGATCATTGCTTGAGATCGACCAAACGTATTTTAATCAGTTCTCTGCGATCGACATGGAATTCAAGTTCATGATGTCTTTCTTCAGCCTCAAGTCCGCCCAGCTCATCGGCTCGGCCTTCTTCAGTTTGATTTCTACTTTGCTCCCCAGGTACGAGACGTTGCTGGCCGAAGGGTCAATTATCTGAAAGAGAAAAAGAGATCACATTAACTCATTAAAGCCCATATTAATTTAAATCAAAAATTTCAAAATTTTTCCCCCTTTTCTTCTTGCAGGGTGTGCGTCTTTTTTTCTTTAAAAAAATTATATAAAAAAATTGGTAGAAAATTATTTAAAAAACTTTTTTATACATGTACTTTAATTATTGTTAAAATATAGTAAAATATAAAAAATAAAGATTGTTTTTGAATTCCTTACATTATTTCAAAAAAAAAAAAAAAAAAAATAAAGGAGAATTCAAAGTGACAACCCTTTGACTTCACAATCTGGCTAACTGATATATGCCTGTTGAGAATTGCTCAGGAGTCTGCAAATTCATATTGAATTGTTAAGGAAAGCAAAAAGGCATAATGGAATGCGATTGGTTTAGAAGCAGGCTAAAGTGCGCTATACTCTTATTTGGCCCAACAAACAAAAAGATGCCAACTCAAATGGAATTATGAATAACCTATTCCTGGCCATCTCCTGCTATCAGGGTTCGTATTCCTCCTGAATTTTGCTTATTTTTCTAAGAGCCCTGAAAACTATTGATTCATAAATATCAGTTCTCCCACCAATTGTGGTGACTTGGAACATGCGCAGTAGACTCTTTCGGGGCTAAGTAAGGTCAGAAGTAAGAATTCCAGTTTCCAGCGACTTTCTATCTATAAGGAAAAATAGAAAAGTCATTCTTTTTATGTTTTATCATAATTTTATCTTTTGCTCTTCGATTGTAATTTTTTAGGAGACCAAAAGAAATATCAGAATAAAAAACACAATTTTCAGGAGTTTTCAGGGCCCTTAGAAAAAAAAAGCAAAATTCAGGAGTTTTTCAGGAATTTCAGGAGGAATACAAACCCTGTGCTATGGAAGATATGTTTCAGTAAAATTAGTATTTAAAACTCAAATATGCTAAACATTTCCATTTAATATCATGAAAAGGAAGATGCAATCAATCTGGGATAGCACTTTGTAAATGAAGTATACACAATTTAACTTAACTCTTCTGTAACATACCATCACATGCAGAATAAGTTCAAAACAGATGCAAACAGAATAAAAAAAATTGCATTATAAAATTATCCACACAAAAGTAAATATAAAATTTTGGAGACTATTAAGGCTTCTCAACAGTTAATTTACAGAACAAATAAAACAAGTCCCCCCCCCTTTTAAATAGATAACACCAAATAAAATTGCATCTACACTGATCTAGAAGGTGCAAGCAAAATCAAAAGTTAAAATTATTTTTGAAACACCTAAGGCAGTTCGGTTTTTAGATAATCGAGAGGAAGTTCTATGCTCCCAAGATATTTCTATAAAATGGAACTGAAACACAAATATTTTTTTAAAGAAGAAGTGATTGCTTGTTGAAATGAAATTTGTTTTACCGAACCCACTTTTTAAAAAGATCAAAAGATTAGCACATCATACTGACAGTTCAAATTATTTCTGAGCAATGCGTGCTGTAATAAGAACTACACAAAACTGAACACACAAGAACGTACGAACCTGAAGCCTAGAAGCATATCTTTTGAATATAATTTCATTCATATCTGTGGCGAATCCAGAATTAGGGTCAGGGAGGCCGAGTGAGGTATAAAAAATTTTGTATCGTCTTAACGAATGTCAAACCTCATGGCTTATATAAACCAAAACACTTTAACTTTGCAGACTTGACTCACCTCACAATAAGAATTGCAAAGAACACAATACTATCAATAAGTTAATAAAAAATACAATGAAATAACTAGACAAAAAATGTTTTCGCCCACGTCAACGCTATGAGTACAAGTGGAACGACTAGAAAATTAGGAAAATTTTCGAGCCTGCCAAGCCAGAGAGCAATATTGTCACATTTTTTTTTTGAAAAAAAAAAGGGAAATTAAGAACAAACAGTTGTAGAGATTTTAAATAAAATCAAAAATTCTGATTTAGCTCGGGGGGAGGCTGTAGCCTGATACACCTGGATTTGCCACTGATTCATATACATTAGTTCTATCCATATAAAATTTTTAAAAAAATGAAAAACTAAATATTTTTTTTTCTTCTCGTTTGTTATGTTACATAAATTTATATTCTGTAGTCTTTGAATTAAAATTCTATCAGAATTTGCAGTGGAAATAGAGATGGATAGATTTATTGTCAATCTAGACATACGGTGGAAATATGCCATTGTGGCTTCAGACTTTTCCATCTATAAATAAATGACTTGGGGGGGGGGGGGTTTAAAACTGTAACAAGAGAAGTATAGACAAATAAAAATCTTCAGTTTCGTAAATGCAAGAGAGATTGCGTTTTTCATTTTTAAAAAAAGTGCCTGCAGACATGCTTATGAACCCATTTACGCCTAACTTAGTTTTAAGCATAGATTTTGGTAACATTATGTTAAATCATGTTAAGAACACCAGGATTAAAATAACTGTAATTAACTAACAGTCCGTTCTTTCTTCGGTGGTAGAAAATTATCGATTTAAAAAACTTTTTTAAAGATATACAAATTTTTCTTAAATATATAAAAAAATATCGAAAGATAAAGTTAACTTTCAATGCTTCAAAATGGTGACAATTTGAATTTAAACACATAACAGAGGTATAAGCCTGTTGAAAATTGTTTAGGAATCTGGGAACACGTATTAACTTGTTGCAAAAAAGAAAGAATTGAATGGGATCAGTTCAGCCATGTAAGCGAAAATGTAATCCCTATAAACAAGACAGTGGGAACTCAAGAGTCGGAAATAATTAAGAATAAATATTTCTTAAAGATTTATGAAGAACAAATAGAAAAACTGGGTATGAAAGAAGAAAATTCAGCGAAACTTACACCAAACAGAATTATTTCCTCATCAAATATCTCCTTGTCTTTTCCAAAGGCTATATGAATGTGAAGCTTCACAGCGTTCGACTCGACGAAGGACAAGTCCGGTAACGGACATTTGGAATACACGGAGATAATGACGAAACCTCCCGTCTGATGCCAATCATACCTGCACTTCACTTTATTCTCCACATTCTGAAAAGAAACAATTCAGTTGAAAACCCACAAGTGCAAGTTTCATGCTGTAAAATAATTTGTTTTTTATGCATTTCTATTCAACGTGACTTGTTCAATGTTTGCAAATATGCAATTCTGTGATCAACATTACACTTACTTCTTGATGCACTAGAATTTGGAAATGTTGTACACTTGTGATTCTCAATGACAATACGTCACGTTAATGTTTTCAGAACTCGAGTATAAGGTAATCGATTAATTAAATTTTCATTCTGTAATAATGATGCCGCTTGCCAGTGAAGTGGAGGAAGATCTGGTTTAAAAATAACATAACATTTACAATTATGAATCTATATAATAAAAACTGACAAAACCACAGGACCAGTTCCCCAGCCCCCATGCACTGGACTGATTTCGACAATTTTTATGTCATATGAAAGCTTATGACATCTAGATATGGCATCAATGGTTGCTTGCCTCCACCACCCTTCATTCTTGAATCGGAAAATTTTGACGCACACAGAAACTTTTTTTTTTTTTAACTTATCCTTTCAAGCTCTAGAGTAGAACTTGAAGTTTGCTTCTTAATAGGCACTGGAGGTGCGTTATTGCCGAGAATGTTCAAGGAATGTCAAGAAATTTTGCAAGATGTCAATAAAAATTATTCAAAATATTTCCCAAAAAACATCTCGGGAAGGATTTCCAATTCAAAAAGTTTGCACGTGTTTTTGTTAATGAGAGTAAATAGCATTTCACCGTTTGCTTTCAGTGTTTTAAATTCGATCAGAATATTATCCATATAATTAATCTGTGAATGATATTTTTCCACTCAAACACAAAATTTGAGAAAGATAACAAATTTACAAATAAAAAATCAAGATATTTTGGAATTTATAATTAAAAAAAAATCCAAACTACAATCACCGCTGATAATGTTACAGCCCACTTTGTCCATTGAAAAAATGACTCATTTTTCCCACGCCCGAACGACCCTTAAAGTTCGACCAGTGATTTTCGAATAGGCATAATTTAAGCATATAAAACTGTTCTTGTTCAAATAAAGATCAAATCAACCAGTGCATATCAATTAGGTAATGTGAGAAACGTAACAATTTTCTGCACTTTAACCGACAAGCCTACTTAATCCACAGATTAACCAAATAATCCAGCACGTTAGCGGTGTTATATCCTTGTTAATACTCATGTTGATCAATGCAGCGTTAACTGCAGACAAATCAATATAAATGTACAGCCTCCAAATCTGAACTGTGTGTAAAATAAAGTCTGGATTCGAATCTTGGCGTTGTTTGATTGGCTGGATCGACTACAAACCGAACACAACAAATGGTTTTCGAGTTGCAACAGTAACCTTTGGGGAAGGCAGACATTGGATGTGAAATGAAAAGCATTCAGCCGCCACTCACTTTGTCTTCGTGCCACTTGTGTTGGCCCGTGGAGCAGCCGACCTGTTCCAGAAAGCTGTTGAAGTCCGATGTTCGCTTCACGCAGCAAGACCAATACTTCATGCTGCAAGAAGAAATAATTTTTTAATTTATATACATCATATATCCAATAATTAATTAATATATATGTAATGAAAAAAATGGCTATGTATGAGAAAAACATTGCCGCCCCCCCGTCTTCAGATATTCATATGCTTTTTAGAATCATACTCTAGGCTCTATATTTACTTAAATAATATTGATGGAGCCACTATCAGTAATTCGAATCATGAATTCAACATTTTTGAAAACCGAGCCCAGTTTTTTTGTGAAAATTCTTTTATTTTTGCTTTGCTTAAAACTAAAATACATGTCAATTAAATAATTTATTGTCAATGCTACAAGAGCCATAATTATAATAAAATATGATTGCAAAAGTAAAAATTAAGCGACTTGAAACATTCTTGCATATAAATTATCATTTCTCTTTTGCCAAACAGTATGCTGGTATTTCAAGTATTTTATGCTATATTTATTTTGAATGAATAATAAAAAATTAAAACAGATACCTGCTGTGTATACTACAGTCAAACCCCGTTAACACGAAGTAAATATTGGACCCCATTGATCAAGTCTGGGGAGTAGTGTTAATTCATTCCGTTAGCATGAAAATGGCGAAATATCGCTTAAGATGAAAAGAAAATATTCTTTGAAAGTCAAAATCTGTTCTTTAACAAAAGTTTTCAGCATCAAGTTTGTATTTTGAAACTTCTTCGATTTCCCATTCATCTAGGCCCCCCAAAGGGGGGGGGGGACAGGAGGGACAAAATCCCCTCCCAACTCTAAACAAAGCGCAAATTGCAATGAAAAAAATGTATTGTTTCCTTATGGAACAGGATAATGCTTCGAATGCATTGGATAATTTAGAAAAGGTGGATGCCTTTCTGAAAAAATTGAAACTAAAGCCAATAACCGACTTTTTAAAACTTTGAGCAACAGGTAAATAAATTTATTATTCAATATATCACATACAATATGTTTATTTCTTCTCTAAACTTAAAGCTTTTATTATTTTCAGATTTCTAAAAACTGTAATATTTTATCCTCTATTCAATAGCTTGGCAATTTCAGTCTTGATGGTGCCGCTATTTTAACGGTTAACACAGAAAATTTGGTGGTCCCACCGATTTCATGTTAACGGGGTTTGACTGTATTATATATAGTACAACCTCGAAAATCGGGACTGCTCGGGGGATTGGAATGTCTGGATTTTAGATATCTTACTTAAACCAATAGAGATGTCATGGTGTAGGTAAGTTACGACACAATTAAGTGCGCATGTGCAGACATAGTCAGAACAGACCTGGGAGTTGCAAGGCAATGACAAATGGTTGCCTTGGTAAAGCCTCTGACGTTTGCGCATACACAACCAATCAAGACATATGCTGATCTACATGTTGACATCAATTCCAACAAAAACATGTTTTAAACAATAAAAACATAGAGAGACATTAAAAAATGATACAAAGACAAAAAAAATAGTAGTTTGAAATGAATAGAATGACCGGAATTTCCGCATCTTGCCTGAAGCGTTCTAGTTTAAAATTTATTTAGCTAATTTTTTTCTCGTCATGAGTTGAAAAAAATGTCCTGTTTAAAGATTTTAGAAGTCCGGATTTTCGAGGTCGGACGGTACCGATATTATTAAAATATATACTTGAAGATAAATAAAATTTTGGATCAATTCATTTTTTTCATCATTTAGATTTTAACAAGAATAGTAAGGCATACAAACAATTTTCTTGAATTACCGTTAGGAATTTTTACTTCAACTTAAATTTCATATTTTATTATGTTGTGCACATATTATTTACTAACAAAAAATAACCACAATTATGCATTAAAATAGCCACAAGTTACTCGCCTCTTCTGCATATGTCGGACACCTCGCTTTCCACCGACTGTCAACTTACCAGAGGTGAGCAACCTGTGGCTATTTTATCACATAATTATGGTTCTTTCAAAGTTAATAAATAGTACACATGCACAGTACTGTCCTGGCCAACCGAAGTAAAGGGGGGGGGGGGGCATTTTAGATAACAGTTTTTTCGGTTCAGCCATGAATGTCCGTTACGTATCTGATCACAGTCACAGGGTTCATACACATTTCCTTAAAAGAAAATCAAGGACTTTTAAGGACTAAAAAAACCAAAAAATAAGGACCTCTAAATTGAATAAACTTAACGAATTGTTGCACGCATTTTTAAATAAAATGTCTCATTTTTGCAAATTCAACCAATTAGATGATGAAGTATAATATAAAACATAGAAGATACATTACAAATTTAACACGATAAAAACTCTTAAAAATATGAGTTAATAAATTGTTGAAAAAAAAACCATGCAAATGGTAATCAAATATCTTTTAATTCCAAACTTTTTTCATTCAATTTTACATCCAAGGTATTTATTTCAATTTTTTTCAGTAATTGCTTTTCTTAGTACATGCGATTGAATAAATGTCTTTATTATGAACTTATGTCCTTTGACTTTTCAGCCTCATTAGCTAAATCATTTGCTTCCCCATTTGTTTGGTGTATTTGGTTTGGAACATTTTCTTTTGTTTTAAAAAATCAATTTCTTCCTAGAGCTTTTTGTTTCAGTCTTTTCTTTCGATTTTTCACTTTCTAAAAACTGCATGTATTTTGATCTAGTTGAGGTGGCAAAATGTAAGGACTTTTTAAAAATGGGCCATAAAAATAAGGATTTGTAAGGACTAAATGTAAAAGTAAGGACTTTTAAGGACACGTGCGAACTGCGAGTCAGCAATGAATTCAAAACTCTCTTTGTAGCCTACACAAGACACGACTCGTGTTTGGAACAAAAAAAGCAGAACTTCATAAACAATGAATTGTGCCAAACATAAATACCGAGTAGTAAAATAAGTACGATTAATTGAGCAATAAAATGAATAAGTTTCTACAAAAAGTGCTTGAGATATTAAAAATATCAAGGAATTATTATATAAAGGAAAATTGAGAATGATAAAATCCAATGCCGAAATCTGCGGAAATGTGTCGTGTCTGTTACACTCATGTTCTTTATTAAAGTTAACCCTCCGTCAAGCACAATGCGCCTGACAGGCACATGTAAGCAATATTGTAATTAATATTGTTAATACCCATTAATTTTAATTTTAGCATTCTGAAATCAATCAATTAAAAGAAAAAAGTGGGAATATCGTTGCAAAAAGTCTTACCTTCATGATTATTTCGATTTTGGAGGCATTCGGCCAGGTTTCGGTTAATTAAGGTTTTACTTTAACAATATAAAATATTAAAAGTTAAATCAAAGAAAAAAGTACTAATATTTGAAGAAAATTGTTCATACATTTTCTCTCTAGTCTATATATATGACTGAGCACAATGATTCACATCGTAAGTAGCTCCGAACTGTCAAGTCGATTTATAAAATGTAACAGTTTCTTATTATCAGCAACTTAAGTTTCAATAAAGTTTTATTTTTCAATTCCTACTATTAGTTCACACTCTCCCTATATATATCTTGTTCAAATTTTGCAATCGATTTTAAACTAACTCCCCGATGAGCTGGAGACTCGAAACTTGAAACATAGCTCAGAACTAGATGACAATGTAATATTAATTCGTTTTCTTCTCTGCCATTTCATATTTTGCATGACGCATGCGCAATACGTTTTTCATTATATCTCGAAAACTATTAACATTACAGATTTGGCGACTTGGCGGCAAAGGGAATTTTCAAGATTCAATCGTTAATAAAATACTTTTTATTCATCCACTCAAGTTCAAATACATTTTTTAAAACTTGTAGCGGATGACACTTGATGTTAATACAGTTTTTTTCAAATATCAATTCATTAATTAAATTTAATTAATTTTAGTTTTATATCGGAGAAAAAAATTTCTAAATTAAATTTTTTTTTTGTTGACCTAAGTAGGAATAGACTTTAATTTCTTTTTTTTATATTACTTGTTTATTATAAAAATACACTCAAAGACTGAAAGGCAGAACATCCAATTCCATTTCATACTCTCTAAGCACTTCTGTAGAAACCAATACACACTGTTAAATGAACTACACCCAGGGGTGGTTGCAACTCCATTTCAAAAATCCTGAAAACTAGCATTCTTCAAAAATCCAATAAAATTTCTAATAATTGTAGATTGCTAATGCGATGCAACAATATACATATTTTGACAAAACGACTGGATTTTCACGCATTTATTTCAGCCAGAACTTTGACTTCTTTATTCGTTTTCATATAACCTAAACTCAGTACACTATCTTAATGATATACTTGTCCTAAGTCAACATTTGAAACAGATTAGTGAATCTGAAGTATTCTAGATTTGAGAAGGCAAAAAATACGGAATGCAATCACCCCCGTCTACCATACAGTATTTCAAATAGGAAGAAATGAAAAGATGCACAGTTCATACATACCCTTCGTGAAACACTGGAATGCCTGAATGATACAAGCAAGTTTCTGCATTCGAGTGTTCACCTTTGTAGACCTAAAAAAAAAAAATTATAAAAGCATTATCCTAAAAGGAAACAAAATTATGAAATAAAAACTTTCAAAGCAAATAACTGATTAACCACTGAACTATTTTCAAGGTAATGCGGATAATTCAAAAACAATCGTTACTTTTTTTTTTTGGGGGGGGGGGGTTTTAAGAATCTTTTAATATAGGTTATGGTATTTGTAACTTATAAATATATGAATTGAATAAAAAAATCATTTGGCCATAAAAAAAAGTTAAATAAAACAAATCGTTTGGGACGAATAATATCAAAAGGTAATAGAAATAGAATGGCAACACCATATTTATTCTTTGTGAATGTTGCCTAGCAACAAGGAAGAAAAGAATTCTTAAAAAGAATTTGGTGTTAATTAATTTGTGTGATATTGCTGTACAGAGCAGTGTAAATATTTATGTTTAAAAAAAGCCTGTTCTTTGTGGAAGATAAAAGTTTTGTTTTGGAAATAAAGCATCTTCATACTTCATATAATGTTGGAAATACTTTACAATCGTTACATATAAAACACTAACGTAAGTGGCACAGAAATCGTCCTTATTACTTATCGTCAAATGGCAACAGTCAATTGTAAACAAGTCACAGTACAAATGTTTCAGATTGCTTCATTGAAAATTTTCAATGAAGCAATCAATTTTCAGCTTCACTCAATTTGACGCTTCGGTTAGCAAATTAATGGAACGACAAAATATTATCAAAAATGCTCGGAAGAGGGCTGGCCGTGCCACCAATTCTATATCAGCAGAAAGATGCAAAAGAAATCAAGACGATAGAAATAGGCGTCAAACAGGAAGTTAAATCGAGCGCAAAAATAGGCTCAATCATCGCCAGGCTATGACTTGCCTATGGAAATTGATGTTCAAGAGCAGAATTGCAGTAATTTGCATAAAAGAACAGACATCTTTCTTTGTATATAATTTCTTAACATAGGGTTAAAATCTAGAAGTTGAAACACACTCTTATTAACCCTCTGAGCACCCAATTATTTTGAACTTTTAGCTATCAGGTTAGAAAACTTTAAAGCTTTTAAAGTAAATGAATGGATATTTTTTGTATCTAATTATATCTCTGAAATCTTAATACTTTATCCACGATCGTTTAAGAAAAATTACATATAAATCCGAGCTATATGCTTTTGAACTGAACGTGAAAAACGTAAAAAGACGTTTGCGCCGCTCGGAGGGTTAAAACAGCACCAAGTCACCAAAGCAAGATGGCTGCTAATGAAGCACAGAAGTGCATAATCAGCGATGCAATTGCATGCGTTCCAACTTCTAGATACCAACTAGGAATGTAACGAATATTGGCAACTATTCGGCCCTTTTGCCGAATACTAAGCAGGTATAATAAATTCAGGAAATTTTTCTGAATGTACTTCTAAATACACATTTAACAAAGAATATTGCAGAATTACATTTCACTACATTCATTATCTACAAATCTCCTAAAATTTACGTGATTTTAAGTTGCATAGGTGTATTCATTAAAGTTACATATAATTTATCATTGCAAAGCCTGAAATTACGATGATGGCTCTTTTATTGCTTCGAAGAAATCCCAAAATGATGAGGGTTTCTCATTTCTTATTAGTGAAATTAAGGTATTTAAAATATTACAAATATGCATAAAAGCATTACCATCTTTTAAATATACAAAAAATAAAACAAATTTTATTTAAACTAAATTTTTTTCATTTAAAGTTTAAAAAATATTTCATTTACAATCAAAGGTGAAATGATTTTAAAAATTTGGTATTAGGCTGCCAAATATTTGGTATTCCGCCCGAAATTTGGCCGAATATTCGGTATTTGGCCAAAACACTATTCGTTACGTCCCTAATGCCAATCAAACACAGATGGTATTTATCGAAAAACAGATTGCAAATAACCGATATAAATTGCTGAGCGCTAGCTGTTTAGCAAACATTTCAACTCTGTTAAAAAAATCAGAATATTTAACGGCTTAAGCGTAAAGTGAAATTCCAAACTAAAAAAGTTTCTTAGTATTTTAATAGCTTACAGAGATAATTTTTTTTCTCTTCTATGTGAACGATTTTAAACGCACAATATTTATTTTATATCTGTTATGTCATGTACATGAAATATATTTTCTGTTTTCCTAACTTTTAACTAAATTAATATGACAGGCGATCAGCTGGTCGCTGAAGGCGGCTAGTATTGATAAAAAAGTTCTTTGAAATGAATGATTTTCTATATAAAAATAAAAAAAAATATCGTTTCACAGTTATTTTAATCTTGGTATTTTTAACACGATTTAAAAGAATGCTACTGAAATCCATGCTTTAAAAATTAAGTGGGCATTACGAGGTTAACAACAAGCATTTGAAATTTAATTTTTGCAGTCCAACCTGTATCTTTTCAGCCCTGATATAACAAAGGTTTGATAAAATTTTTTCAACCTATGTTTAACTTTAAAAATGCATAATTATTTATAGTTATTATTCGAGTTTTAATTAAACTGCAAAGTAGACAAAAATTGGCTGAAAAAGTATATAAACTTCAGAATTGAATTTCACACAAGATTAGAAGATTCCAAATGCTTATTGAAAAGAAGCGTTTCTTCAATTTTCTTGCTAAATGCTCCTAAATGCAGAAAATTGCACCAAGCAGGGAGAGCAAAGACAGTGTCATTCACTTTTGCAGAAGAAATTCAGAGAAATTGGGAGTATAACTGAATTTTAAAAAATATTTTCCAGACAGACTTTTGAAAATGCTCAAAAATTTCAGTATGAAAATAATTCATGTTGGTAAATCAAATCGATATGTAAAGGAGTTCAGTTTTTTCACTATGATTATTCCAATTAGAGATTACATGTATTTAAAAGTGTTCAGTACCCAGCATTTCAAAAAGCCACCCGTGCAGATAACTTACAACCAATTCTACTCCATCAGAACCTTAACTGGGAATTTGAGTGCCTATGGACCAAAGAAAAATACTCCCTCTGTCCCATAATAATAGCAGCAGGTGAATATTTAAACGGGAATTATTGGCGAATGCAGCTGTAAGTTATGCTGTAGGGCAAAATTGCGAAGCCTTCAACCAAAATCTATGTTCCATGACATCCGTCGCTTGTTTTGACACATCTTTCAATTTTTATTTTAACCTAATTATTACGAATTATAACTATTTTTCAAATTTCATCTGCTGATCGAAATCGATTGTTTTATTTCAGTTGAATATCAACCAATTGTAAAAGTAAGATGGAAAAAAGAGAGCTTTTAAGCAAAGATCGAGTTGCGATTGTCCAGTTCTTGATGCATCAAAAGAAAAACGAAAAGTTGCAGAAAGGTGCAATTACGTTAGCTGCAAAACAATTTAAGTGCAACAGAACGACCACATCAAGAATTCGGAAACGTGCTTCCGAAAATAGTTGTCAGGGTGAATTTTATGCTAATGTTGATTCTTTGAAAAAACAAAACTGTGGACGTAAATGCAAAGATGTCTCAAGATCAACAGCTCACGCCATTGAAATTTGCAAATCTACATCACTTGGAATTAAAAAAAAAAAGGAAAACCCATAAAAAGAGTCTCAAAGCACCATCAAATCATTTCTTACAGAAATGAACAAGAAAGATCGCGTAGAATTTTGTCTGTCAAAAGCACTTTCTGACGGAAAGTTTATGGGCTCGAAGGATTATATTCACATTGATCAAAAAAAAATTATTGAAAACTCCAGAAGCTACCTGAACACTCAAAATAAAATTTGGGAGTAATATTTTTAATTTATTGTTTAATTTAATCTAGTTTTTATATTATATAAATGTTACATCCTATATTTTCTTTTGCTACTATTAGTATGGAACAAATTAAATTCATCAACTGCTACTATTACTGTGGGACAGACGGAGTACCACCTTAATAAAATAATTAAGGAGCAAAAAAAAAAAAAAAAGTCACATGCTCTGTTTAATGCCTCAAAATTCGGAAAACCGAAGCCTTTTCATATTTAAAATCATAATTAAATAAATTTTTATTTCAAAATTAAAATAAATTCAGCATAGTAAATTTGTAGATGCCTTTGTTTCAATGGTGCGCCTGGGCCACAGCCCAATTAGCCCACTGGACACGACGGCCCCGTTTCTAACTGTATTACCGAGCCATAAATAAGTAACATGTATGGTGCAAGATTTCCTACAAATTCCAGATTTTTAATTACAGGCTCATTTAATAAAACACTGCATTGAATAATGAAATCTTAGATGAATATTTGCTTTATCCAAAAATCAGAACGACCTTGTATAAATAAGAAAAGGCATTTTTAGGCAAAGTATGAAATATGAGAATTATTTCAATACATTACATACTTTCCCTAGGCATTCTATGGAATGATAAATGCTGTAGAGGCAAAAGTGTGAAAAGGTCAAGATAAGGCTTTCATTTAAAATACAAATGCTCAAAAAAAAAAAAAAAGTGTCATTTAAATAGGTTCAGGAAAGTGAAAATTATATAAAACAAAGTTTATGCCTTTCTTATGAAAGGAAAACAAAATAAAATATGATCTGAATTGTTTAATCAGGAAAGGAAATATTTGCACTTCTTATAAAATCGATTCGGAGATGCACTTCGTACTTCGCCGGTTTGGCATTGTATGGAATGCCTAGGAAATGTGCGAAATATTAATCATTTCATGCTTTGCCTATAGGCTTTCTATAGAGTGCTGGTAACAAACATAATGAATTATTAATTACATGATTTAAATACTTACGGCATGGCAACCTTTATTCTGGCAAGGAGTATTCGGTTGAATTTCAGAGTCATTCACTGTAAAATAATAAAGATGTTTTAATTTTTACAAGCATAGTAGTTAACAAGTTTATATACTACAAGCACTTGAATACTAGTAGAAATATTTCGAGTTTATATTCGTGTTGTGTATGTGTTTAACCCTTTACAAGGCCATTTTTTTTTCTAGTAGTGGTATAATAAAATAACTTTGGTATTGAGATTAATTTACGGAAAGAAATTCATTTAGCTTATTGTATGACATTATTTTTTGTTAATTTTATTAATTACCAAGTCAAGACACTTCGTTATGGTTTGAGATAAGAAACTGGAACATCCAGGTTTTGGTTTCATCAAAAAATTTGGAGAAAACTTGCGCCAACCTTAAAAAATGCATTTAAAAACTGAGGTATTTGGTGGGAAGTATATTCCCACAGCCTTAGAAAGGGTTAATAAATGGCAGAAAGCCCCCCCCCCCAGCACTCATGTATTAGCAAGTGCTTTAGTGGAACCTGGAGTTCAAAAAGTATATTTATTTTTACTGCTAAATAAACCTTTGAAATAGCCATTTTTTCCAAGAGTGACATACTAATTATATGCAACCTTTCCAGCAAAATCTCAGATTGCATGACACCAATTATAAAAATAAATTGTTGCAACAACTTTTTACTTCACTTCAGTATGCGAATCGCCCTTTAATTTATAATTATTTGAAACCTAAATGAAAGCATTTAATTTTCATAGTCATAAACAAGAATATATACATATACAACTGAAAAGATATTTTATACACACAATTATTTTATTTACTTGCTTTGTTATGGTTTTTCTACATAAAAAATAAACTGAATTAAAGTAAACTGCAGATAATTATAACTTATTATCATTCAAAGTAATTAAGTCAGGGGTGATTGTGGATTCATGAAAAAATACCTGAAATTTTAGCAGGAAACTTATGTATTCTACTATTGTATTATGTATTATATGTATTCATTTATTATGGCACAGATTCAACTTGTGCATGCAATTTTTAATATGCTTTTTTCACATAAGAAATTGATTTAATTTATTCTGTCTTAGTTCATGAGTTTTCAATAACATTCTATAAAACACATGAAAAGAAACCATCAAAACTGATAACAAAACAGTGCTAAAAATATAATAAAATTTTCTATGAATAGCATTAATTAATATATATATATAAATTCTTATGGCACCATTCTTAAGTGAGGTATTTATTCTTAGTTATGGTATGGCGATTTCTAAAAAAATCATTTGGATTGACTCGGCATAATACAAAGTAAATTTTCCGTAGTATGAATTATAATTTGTGTAGTCTGTAGCAGAAGCTGAAATTGCGTAGAAACTGCGGAGATCCATAGTAGTTTGAGTCTTTGGCACTCTTAAGTTTTAAAAAATAGATTTATCAGAAAATACCGGAATTCCGGTATTAAGGATGAAGAAAATACCGGATTTCCGGTATAATACCGGAACACAATCACCCCTGCAAAGTGTTACTCTCTTTTAACCAGACATCCCAAGAGTGTATTAGATGAATAAGAAAAAACCTCGAAAGACACAGATCATTAAAAGTGCTTTTCAGAACAACGGCAACCTTATTTGAAATTAGGGAAATGTCCAAACAATATGGAATGTAATAAGAGCAACATTATTCCAGTCAAAATATATTTTATTTGACATTTTTCCAATTCAAGTACACTGTTGAATGTTATCAAGTATAAGTTGTTGAATGCATTTAACTGCAGAACCTATAATTCTAATCTATTCTTAACTAGATATGGTAAATAAAAAAAATAATTAAAAAAAAAACATTTCATCTTATTATAGCAAAAAGTACAGATTTTAAAACACTTGAAAATGAAGGAAAAGTTTATGCATGTTAGACACATCAATGTTATAAAAACACACACAACACCCATTCTATACAGAATAAATGGCTTTTTTAAGTTTTTTAAAACATGTTTCTATTAATGCATTTAATAATTTTTTGATCAAAAATGTGGAAATTGAAACAAAATCATGAAAGTGAAGAATAGCAGAAATACTCGAAGCAAGTTGAAATTTTCTTTAAGCTATTTATTGTGCTTTAATTTCTGTATATTAATGTTTTAAAACCTTTTTTTTATAATTATTTTGCTATTATCCAATTTTTAACAAATATATAATCATAATTACCGATTATAAATATAAAGGAATCTTAAAATATTTTTTTTCTCAAATTCATCACTTGCACGAAATCAAAATTTAATTTAAATCAATCAATTATAAATAATTACGCTTTTCAAATATTAAAAAAATAACTGTCTAGTCGTGTCACAACACCCCGGCACATCAGGAAGCGAGCGTGGAATCGATCACAGAACCCAATCTGTGCAAACATGAAACAAGTGAAATTAACCTCCTAACACCCAAATTAATTTAAAGCACAGATTTCAATGAATTTCCATTAAATTATGTTTGAAACAACAATTCTTTGGAGATTGGGAATATTTCTTGACTTGCTTTTCAAAGCAAAAAATGGAATACATTTGGTTTAGCTACAGAAATGTAACTGCCATAAAAATATGACACTGGGCATTAATATATAGAAAGGAGCATAAAACGATAGCTTTCAATAGTGCTGCTTGCCCTATGTCAGGAAATGTAACATCATACACCAGACAGTAATAACGGAGCAAACGAAAAGAGCTCTTGGTTCCTAGATTGTTAAAAAATAAATACAAATAATTCTTCAAACCTAATCTTATTGTTCGCGCCAACTACTAGTTTGTCTCCTTTTTCTAACTTATAGCAACCCTTTGGCGCCGCCATCTTGCATCTCAGTCAGAGTTAGAAGAAGTTGTCTGGTTTTCATGTGGTAAGAGCACCGCAGCTCTCCCATGTATTGTCACATCGTGTTTTTTTATCATATAATGAAATGCATATCTACTCTACCACACGACTAACGCATGGATAATGTGTAACACCAGTTTCTGCATATTCAAGATTATTATCAGTGTTTCGCAACACATTCAGTTCAAGTGTAATGTCGCAGTCAACATGTTCAATTTTATTATCATTCGTAACCAGCTCTTGCATGAGCATACTCAATTTATGCCAACAGGCAGCATCTATTGAAATTAAATCTGTACATACTGGAACAACCTGTATAAAATTATATATTTTAAATAATCAATACAGACTGCTCAATTTGTCGAAATAAACGCAAACACTTATTCTCTACAGTGGTTTTTTTCACACAACGAAGCATTTTTAAAATTTGTGTAGGAGCATAATAACCATATTATCTAAGAGTACATATATAAACTTTGTATAAATGCATATATATAAACTGTGACTTTCTTTAACAAGTTTATTAGTTATTTATATACAATAAAATCTAACCTCGAAATATATTACCTAAATTTATTAATATTGCCAAAATTTAGTTTATTCAAACATCAACCCATTTAACTCTTTAGCACCCTGTGTCATTTTTATTTCACTTTTGTGGCTAAATTGATCCCACTCCACTCCCCCTTTGCTTTGCTCAACAAGTCAATATGTAATCCATTATCTCTACAGCACCCACTAACCAGATTTAGAAATCAAATCATCCTCATTTAGAAAAATTTTCTTTTCTCTTTGATTTATTATCAAACTATTGGAAGGAATTCAAAAGTAGTCTTTATTTCTTTAAATATACTTCGCTACATTTTTAAACAAATGATTCTCTACTGAAAAACCAGACCTAAAACAATAGAAATGAAATTTTACTTCTATTATATTGGCGACATAATTTAAAAGAATTTACCGAAATCTATGTCTCGAGTCAGGTGTTAACTCGTTAATGCCCAGCATCGTATTTATAGAACAGTTACATTTCGCTTTCATGGCTAAGACGAATGCATTCCATTGTTTCTTTTTTTGCTTTTTCTATGAAGTCAATAGGTATTCCTAAACTGCGAAACATTTCCAACAGGCATAGACCACCAGTTACCCAGATTTTGGAAGTCAAAATGTCATAATTTTGAAATTTTTTTACTTTTTCCTTTAGTTTATTCATGAGGTAATGCAAGTAACTAGGAAGTAATATTTATTTTTTTATATTTGCCTGTATTTTAAAAATCTTTAATATTTATGTAAAAAAAAATGCTTTTATCAAAAAGGACTTTCTACAGATTTTCCATATTTTTTATAAAAAAATAAAAAAATCCAGAATTTAACTTTACTTCACAGTTGTGTTAATCCTGGTGTTTTAAACATAATTTAATTGGAATTTATTGAAATCTATGCTTTATAATTATTTGATATTAATAGGTTAATATCACAGTGAATATTGCTTTTAAAAAGACCCATGTCAACAGCAGTCCACTGACCTTCGACGGGCTCTAAGGTGATCTCTTTCTGCATCTTTTCCAGCATGGGCTTCAGGGACGCCCCCACTGTGTGTGGAAGAGGGAGGAGAGGCTCCCCCACGTCCGGCCTCGGCAGGCTCTTCTTTTGTTCCAGAGGTTTGCGTATCGAAACCTGAGAACAGAAACCATTCAACTTCAGCGGGTTTTAAGTAGACAAATGAATTATTCTACATAAGAATCAACCAGAAGAGAATAATAATTATGTCAGTGATTTAGATTGTAATGATTTTCCCCCCTATTTGCTGTATTACCTCTGAGATTTTTTTTAAAAAAAAAAGTTAAGTTCTAATTCTTTTTAACCATTCATTACAAAGTTTGGAATTTTTGAAAAGTAAAAAAATTCACAAATTCTTATTAGTTTCATAATTGTTAAACGGCTTGAACTTGAGAACAATTAGACCAAAAGTCATTTTGTTCTGCTTTTTTTATGGTCTATACTTATAAAAGGAAATGTTTGCGTGTGTGTGCGCGTGCAATGTTCAGACGAATCTATCGCACTGACAGCCATGAAATTTGGCACACAGGTAGTGGTAAAGGTGACTCAATGCACCTCAAAACCGGAATTTTAAAACTCAATCTAGAAAAATTTTTATTTAATGTTTTGGGTCATTTTTGGCGCATTTACGGCTGTAGTATCTTTTCTAATGATCGTTGAAAAACAATCAATGCACCATCAGATAGAACAAACAATTTTCGTTCTAATGAAGTTTGTTCTGAGCTTCAAACATAATTTACTGAATTTTGAGAAATTTTTTAAAAATAGTCAGTTTTGCCATCGAAATTTTATTTTTGCTTTTAAATTTGCTGCATCCAGCATTCTAATAACACTATTATTTTCAATTTTTTTCAGCTTATAACTGCAACGGTTCTGTCAGATTTAAAACAAGAATGGTTAAAATATCTTTTCCCGTTTTTTAAAATTAATTTCTTCCTGGTCAGTTTTGAAAGATACTTTTCCTCTGGTGAGCTTCCTCAAGTGACACTTCTCCGGAACGTTACAGGCAATTTTGATTTGCTGACGGTTCAGAGCACAGGATACGTCATAACCTTCAACTGAATGACTTTGATTATTAATTTCGGCATTGTCTTAATGTGTATGTCTCACAAATTTTACTTGCTGTATAATAATAATTTTCATGTTGCAATTTTTTAATGTTGTTTCGGATTATCATACTCTGTATTGTTTTTCTACAGCTGAGATATCATTATCGCAAAGAAAAATAAGAGGGAAATCAATAATGTGTATTTTTTTGTTTTCAGAACTTTTTCATGCCATTGTGGGCGCTTTTTATTTATTTATTTTGTTGAAGTCCCGATTCCACGGGCAATGCTGTGTACTTACTGCTAGTGTTTAATAAAATATCTAACATGACCAAGTACCTTAACCTATATTTCAATAAAAAATATAATTTTTTTAAAAAAATCAAAATTTGATTTTTTTAAAAAAGGAAAATATTACACTTAACCCTCAAAGCATGCATGAAAAATATTATGCTTTAAAAGCAGCACTTTTTTTTTTTACAGAAATTGCAAGAATTTTTCTTTCTTTCTTTTTTATCATACCACAGGAGTACCATTGTGAAATTTGGCAAAAATTATTTTTAAAAAATTAAAATCTAGTTTTGAGTATAAAAATATACATATATATACATATATATATATTTTACGAAAAAGAAAAAATATTTTTAAAGTAACCTGGTCATGCTGTATATATCATAAAATATCTCAATAAACTGAACAAAATGGCATGAATTTCAGCTCTCTGGGTCAAATAGCTCTAAAGTTCCTAAAGCATAATGAAACTATTCAAAATTTAACTAATTATCAAAAATTTGCAACTCAGAACCCAAAAGCAGGAATTTTAACCTAATAACCGACAAGACCTCATCATTGTGAATTACAGTCAGATGTTGAGGAAAAACCCAAGCTGGCAGACTCTTCTCCAAATTTCCGCTGCATGCCAACAAGAACACATCTCAGCACCACCAATGAATTTAACGGTTATCATGGGACAAACAAGACGATAAAACTGCACTGAGCCCGTGAAAGCATGCTGGTGGAAAGACAGTTCCTTCTCGCACACGCATATCCTTGATTGTACATTTTGTTTTGAATTTAAATTTTATGCAACTAAATTAGTTAATTTCATTCGATAACATTTTACCTAGATTATAGGAATCAATCTTTTAAATCCTAAAAATGTTTTTTGAAAATATTGGTTTATTTGGTACTGCAACTTCAATTTGAAATCATTTCGTTGTATGGCTTTAATTAAAAGTATCTAACGTCACCAATTAATTATTTTAAACCGAATCCAAAGATTTTAATCCATCAGCCCTACTGAATATAACTCCATTTTAGCAAGAGAACCAGCTGGTTGTTTTTACTCAGTATGAATTCTAATAGCATTCATTTGCAGCAAACTTTATAATTTTATTGTCGCACTTTTTTTAAAAAAAGTATCTTTAGTTAATGTCATTGTCACGAAGAAAAATAAATAGACAAAATAAATAATATGTATATTTTTTTTGTACTGATTTTACATTCAAAAATTTATTTTATATCATTGTGGGCTTTTTAAAAAACTTTGTTGAAATTCTTGCTACCACGGGCAATGCCGTGCGGGCACTGCTAGTTAGTTATAACAGTCAAGATAATGATTGATTGGCCTCGATTACTTTCACACCTTACATATCAGAAATTTCTCAGCTCACACTTTTGCATATATTTAATTATGTGAAATTCCAACTTCCCGTCCATCCTTGTAGACTTTAAAGCCAATGGGCGAGTTGGTGGATGTGGGTCATGGTGGTGAACTTATCGGTATGAAACTGCACACCAACCTTCAAGACATTAAGAGGAAGAAATTAATTAGCTGAGTTTTGCTGCATGACACCTTTTATGTCCAAGCTTTACCAATTACTTCTCTTTAAATTGACATTATTCTCTTATTTTTAAGAGAAACACGTCTCCTGACAAATAATAGGAACCACACACAATCTGAAGCCTCTTTTACAAAGGGTTTTTAACACTGGATTTACGGAGTGAGACAACTTGCATAATTTAAGATTTGACAGCTACATATTTAGAAAACTTAAAAATTGTGTTTAAAACACATGTTGGTATTTAATTACACGAAGAAATGTATGCAAATACACTTTTCAGCTCACTCTTTCATTTTAATTTCGGATTTTCGAATGTGATATACCTATTTTTGCTGTTACGAGTCAAGTTGACTCATTAAATTATTTAGAGTCAGTTGCTTAAAATATGTGAAATTTTTGCCTTACACAAAGAAATATCTTCTAAAAATCCTAAAAAACAGATGATACATAAGCTTTCATACTCAATCTTTCCAATTCATTCAATTAGTTGCATAAAAAATTTATCAATTCGATGATGTAACTGAATGCTGTTGCAAGAATATTTCTGCTGAACGCCTGCAGAAAATTATTTCCAAATAGAGTTTATAAGCAAGAAAATGTTTTTAATAAAAATTTTCATAATAAATGATTCACAGTACAACCCCGGTTAAACGAACTAAAAGGGGGGGGAGGGGGGGAGCCATTTCGGATAACCATTTTTTTCGGTTATGCCATGAATATCTATTGCTATTTTGCATCTAATTACAGTATGGAATTCTGAAATGTTCCGAATGAAAAAATAATTCAAACCTCTCTTTGAAGGCTATAATTATGTTCTTTGTCAAAGTTAAAATTACATTTTTAGAATGGGCCCAGTGTGCTCTCGTCTTCACAATTATCCCTGTGTAATATATAACATGTTTTCTGGACATGCAATTTCAGAAAACCCGGGTTTCGGTTAATCAGGGTTTTACTGTTTTTAAAATATACTAAAATCACTTTTTTCTCATGAAACCTCATTTTCATGTCTGACTCACTCCCAGTGGCAGCTCAGAAGCAAGCAGTGCTGCAAAGAAGTTGTAGGAAATTTTATGCTGATTATTTTGGTATACAATGAAGATATACTAAAAATTGATAGTTTTTGAGTTATAAGCAAAAAACTGGGAAATGCTTTTGTTTCTTTGCTATAACTAAAATTCCTATTAAAATGTTTAGTGGCAAACCTCAGATTTGTAATCAGCACCCCAAAAAAACATTTTAAAAAAATTTTAATTCCTACAGAATTTGATCTAAAAAAACCTACTTAACCACTAGACTACTGTGAGAAAGCGAAAAAAGGCCAAATGAGGAAGTCGCGACAAGTGAGGGGAGTTGCTCCAGTGGCAGTTCCTTGGGTTCTAATTTCAATGGGAGAAAGAGTTGCTTTTTTCTTCCGACTGAAAGCACCGAGATGCTCAATGCGTGAAATTTCGATCCTGGGAGGGGCAAAACTCTCTGCAGCTCTGGTCTGTCTCTCTCTTAGTTGACTGATTTTTTGTCTTTCTTTTACGTTTGTTATTACTTTTTTGCCATTTTCGATTACTCTTAACCCTTAAAGTGGAAAAGTAAGCCAATTAGAATAAAAACGAATATAAAAGCTTTTAAAATAATTTCCGAGGGTGGGACTGCAGCTCTGCAGCCCTAATGGACAAGCCGCCACTACTCACTAAAGTAAAAATAGGTAGATAATGAACAACTGTAAACCTACTGCAAAGAAAATGTACGAAAAACTATACAAATAAAAAGTTAAATAAACAAATTTACAACATCTGCATTACAGAAAGATGAGCTGTGAGCACACCTAAGAATATTGCAATTAAAAATGTAGGTAGTAAAATGGATTTCGTAACAAAAAGGGGTCATTTTCTGGCAATCACAAACACTTTCTCCTTCTTTACTCCATCTCTACTACTAATAAAGGAGAATGTGTGTGTGTGTCGGTCCTCAACAGGACAGACCGCTAGATTCAGAGCTACGAAATTTGGCACGAACATTCTTTGGAGGGTGGGAATGTGCAACTCAGAGCCGTTTTTTTTATTTTTAATTAGAATTTTAATTAATTAGAAATTGAGCAAAATTTTGGTGTTTTTTCCTTAATAACTTCCGAAAATATTACAGCAGAAAAACCATTTTTACGTCATCTCATAGTGCAAAAAATTACCTTTTCAATGATATCCATTAAGTTGACGTAGAATTTTCTAATTTTAATAACTTTTCAAAAATATTTTTTGGCATAATTTACAACAATACTTTTCATTCTTGCAATGCAACTCAAACCGTTTTCATTGCTAAACAAATATCTAATGGCATATTTCTCCATCATCGAAAACTGAGTTAATATTGTAATTCATTTTGCTTTCATATTTTATTTCATAAAAGTTTTTGTGAAATCTGTAAACCAAGCTTGAGATATTAGGTATATGAAGAAATATATCCAGTAAGCTGAATGATTATGGCTATGTTTCCATAATTTTTAAAGCATGCTTTAATTCAGCAAAATAATCAGTTATTTGACTCCATTAGGGACATTTGTGTAAACAATGAACAGATACAAGGCCAATAAAAGAACATAGGTATATCTAGAACTATATGAAGATTAAAATTCGTTGTTAAGAGAACCATCATTATAAAATGATTCAATTGAAATCATACTCCCGGCGAATAAGCTGGTTGCCGAAGGTGGGATATACAATAAAGTAAAAATGTAAAGGATAAGAAATACTTTACATGACTATATTCTTGTTGAACATATAAATAAGAATTCTAAAAATACTAATTTAACAAAATTTCATGGCTTATAAATCAAATATGTATGTCAGAAAAATAAGATGAATTTGAATGCTTATTAAAAAATATGAAATTATGAGACGTTATCTTTAGTCAGTAAAGTACATAATAAACTAATAATTCCAACTTGAACTAAGTATTCTATCACATAACTAGCTGTTCAATAAATTAAACATTAAAGTGAAAAATTAACAATTTAACTGAATTATATAACATGCAAGATGTTATTTATACAAAGACATAACAAAATCAGTTGTTACAACAGGGATTTCTGAAATCGTTAGTAATAGAAGCTAAATGTATTTTTGTTGTTGATCTGAAAGTCTCATGCTAAAAAAAAAGAAAAGCTACAATAATCTCTATATATTAAGTTCAGCAAACTATAATTCATTATAAAAATATTGTGTGTAAATGAAAGTAATAAATTTCATATTCTTAAACGGACCATAAAAGCTATCATTATTCTTGAATAATAGGGATGCAACAAGTATTAGGTCAATATTCCGTATTGAGCGAATTCGACCCTTTTGCCAAAAATTCGGCCAAATAAATTCATGGATAATAGTTTCTCAAAAAGGAGCTTATAACTATATTTAACAATGAAAATTGCAGAATTACATTTATTATCACAAAAAAATCTCCTAACATTTACTGAAATTCAAGTTAGAAGTGTATTTAATAATGTTACATAACATTTATCATTGTAACGCCTGAAATTATGATGAAAGAACAATACATTTTTAGCAATTTCATATATATTATCAGTTTCAGAAAATATACATTCACTATATATGTGCTTGCAGGGGCTGAAAGATATTTCATTGCTAAATTTGAAAATCTTGGAAATTTTTTTCCACCAACAGACGCGACACAGATTTCCTAGGTACAAAAAAAAGCTGAACTTCATAAATAAAGAATCGTGCCAAACATAAATACCGAAACTTAAAATATGTGTAATTAATCTAACAATAAAATAAATAAATTTATACAAAAAGTGCTTAAAATATAAAAAAATATTGTAGAATTATTATATAATAAAAAATTAAGAATGATAAAATCTGATGCCGATAAAGTGGAAATCCGCGGAAATGTGTCATGTCTGTACCAATTAAGTGGGCATTCCATCCTAGCTATTAGAAATTCTTTGTCAAAATAGGAATTTACTTCTAGTAATTTTAATTTATTTATTCAATTTTCTTCTTAGCCATTGTCATGTTCTGAAATGATGACTCTTTTTTCTGTGAAGCAATCCCAGAATGAAAAGGGTTTCCCATTTCTTATTATTGGAATTAAAGCATTTAAAATATTACAAAAATACATACATCAAGGTGTTAAAAAGTTATTTTTTTAAGTAATGAAAAATCTGTTTTACTAATGTTTAATTTTTTTCACTTTAAATTTGAGAAATATTTTATTTGCAATCAAAAGTAAAATGTTTTTAAAAAATGGGGTTTTCGGCCGAATATTTGGTTTAATGCTATGATTTAATCAGCATATTTTCATCCAGCTAACATGAGTCTAGAAGTAAAATGTGTTGCGCCATTTTAAAGTTAAAATGAAATGCATATTTTGCAAGAGGAATAAGATGAAGTTGATGCCGACTATCTGCAATTTGATGTTGCATGACACAGCCAGCTACCCGACTCTATTAGGGACGTTCATGCAGACAACGAACAGAACAGGTGCAAAGCTACTGAAATAACATGGATTAAATGTTTATCACAATTTAAAATTGTTAAGGGAACCATGAATATCAAATTATGCATAAGAGATTCAGTTGAAATTATACTCCCAGCGAACAAGCTTGTCTCCGAAGGAGGCTAGTTTATAATCTAGTTAACATAGGAAAGCAGTCCTTACTTCTGTGGTTTCCTTCACAGTTGGCTTAACAGGTTCCGGAGGTTTCACATTGCTGTGGTAGGAACGAGCACAACCCTGTAACGCATGAAAGACATTTTTTAAGAAAACCATTTCGACTACATTACAATGAATATTCAAGGGTTTTTACATAAATCAACATTGATAAACAACTAAAAAAAACACAAACTCATAACATAAAAATCTAGTAGTTTATATTTTAACCTTCGTATCCCAAATGTTTACGGCCTCATTTGCAATTTTGTCAGAACCTAGTGCTACTAAACCACTAGGTCTCTGTTCCCATGGTTAGCAAAACCCAAATTTCTTCGACACTTCATTATAGTGACCCAGCAAGTAACCGGAAAATATTCACTGAATCTCGCCAAAATCTCATCATAGCAAAATTGATAGTTTTTGTTTTTTTATGACCTAAAATCATATAAACATTTATTTCAATCTGATAGATTGAGTTGTTTTTGAACTTGTTTGTTATGTCTGGTGATGTCACAGTATGGGCGTGCAAATTGCTATGACGTCATAACCAACAATGACATCACAGCCAATCACGTTTTGCCACATGTCTGGCTAACTGTGTAAGATGATGTTAGATTTTTAAGTTAGATGGATAGAAACATATGGAGAGATATAATGTTTTGTTTTCATATTTTAAGTTATTTCAAGTAAGAAATAAAAACGTTTTTATAGAAATGGTACAGTTATTTCTAGCAACAAATATTGATCCACCACTTAGGTCCACCCAACATCATGGGCACCACACGCTAGCTATTAGAAGCTCTTTGTCAAAATAGGAATTTACTTCAAATAATTTTGACTTATCCACTGAATTTTCTGCAAGTGTGTCATTGTCTTGTTCTACAATGATGACTCTTATTTCTGTGTTGAAATGAAGAGAGCTTCAAATTTCTTATTATTAGGGATGTAACAAATAGAATGTGGCCAAATAGCCGAATATTCAGCCAAATTTCAGACTGAATATTTACTTTTTAAAAGCATTTTACTTCTGATTTTAAATAAAAGACTGCTCGAATTTTAAATGAAAAAAAATGATTGTTTATTATTTGCACATTTAAAAAATATTTACAACTCGATGCATTTTTTTGTAATATTTTGAATAGCTAATTTTGTAATATTTTAAATATCTGCAACATTCTTTATTAAATACCTTTAAAAGCACATTTAAAAAAAAAAATACCCTCAATTTATTCAGCCTAATATCTGTTTAGTATTCGGCCTGCCAAATACCAAATATTTATTCTTACTTATTCTTTGAGTTACTGGAATTAAAGTACAGGGATGAGATTGGCAAAAAAGGAAAAAGACTGAAATCTTTTTGAAAAAAAGAAAGAAAATTGAATTTTGAATGAAAAGACGAGAGCAAAAAAATTGTACCATAATTTATAAGCGAAAGAAGTAAAACATCAGAGCATGCAGCATGATGAAAATATTACACTATAATAATTAATAACTTAATTATTTATAATTCAGTACATATAAATAAGAAAAAGAATATTAAATTATTAAATCATTCACATTAAAAGTTAATAAAAAAGTTTTAAAAAAATCTCTTTTTTCTGCAAAATATGCCACAGAAGTTTTGTTTTCTGCAAAAAGGTGGTACTTAATACTTTGAATGGCACAGAATATGTTGGAATGTTCATCCTTGTAGAGCTTGCAGATATAATGTTGATTCGTCAGTAGAAGATGAATCAGCTAGTTTCCTAGCCGGTGGACTTAAGCCGCATAGTCGAGCATATTTTCCCAGAATTTTCTTTCAAAAACGGAAGATAGGAAGGTTTCTTTTTCTTTGTGTAAAAGCGGAATTTTCGGAAGAAAAATAAAATTTCTGCAGGGGGAAAAAACGGAAATCCGAGGGGGGAGGAAATTTTGCGAGAAAAAAAGACAAAGCGGAATTTCTCCAAAATAATAAAAAAAGCGGAAAAATCTCATCCCTGAAAGTATTTAAAATGCTACAAAAATGCATCAAGCTGTTAAATTTTATTTAAATATACAGATAATAAAAATTCAATTTTAATAACAATTAATTTTTTTCACTTAAAATTTGAAAATTTTATTTACAATCAAACGCGAAATGATTTTAAAGAGTGGGTATTTGGGCAAATCACTACTTTCGTTGTGGCTGCTTCACTTTATCATCACATTAGCCTAGCTTTATCATCACATTATTTAGTACTGGCAAATTGGTAGCCTTTGACAATGAAAAGTTTCTAACCAATACTCATTAACATTACCTATTATTTATTATACTTATCACACACAATAAATGAACACATAATATGTAATAAGTCTGGAGGGAGTTTAAGCCCAGGAGCAGAATGATATCCAGTGTTCTGCAACATGACCTCAAACAGTTGGAAACGTTCTGCAGGCAGTTTGTCCAAATTTGGATAAACCACAGTTAAATAGATATAAAAATACTAATTAACCAGGAGAATCTTTATTACTCATTCATGACAAAACATTATATTAAAATTAATTATTTAAAACCAAGGTATACACTCAGAATTTGCAATTCATTCGGTCAATGACTTTTGAAGTCTGCTTTCAACGTGCCTGTTTTGGATTTTCATCCCCAGTGACGTCAGCCCCGATGAAGGTGTGGCTTTCTCGTAAACCTCGTGATGAAGGAGAGTTATTTTTGCCATTGCTCCAATCTCTGGAGGCCGCGTTGCGAGATACGTGAAGAGGCATGGCATAAAGATCGCCTCGCTTTGAGTGTTCTGCAGAACATATCAAGTTTTTTTTTGTTTTTCTTGGCGTGCGCATTTTTTTTTTAACGGTTGAAATGTTCTGCAAAGACCTCGTTTTTTCTGCGACGTACATCACACTTTTAAGAACTTTCTGCTTCCGGGATTTTAAGCCTTAAAACTAGATTTAAAATAATGTCAGCACAGCCAGTGACTTTCTTCATTTTCTTAGATTTTGCTGATAAATATACAATAATAACATATATATCTTATTAGTAATATTTTCAGGATTTTTGGAAATTATTTATTTGATCTACAGCCATCTTCCAATTTGACGTGAAAGCACTAATTACCACATCAACATCATTAACAGTTTTGCTACACGGACAGTAATCACACTATAGTCCATTGCAGATGAGTTCATACAGAAAACTTCAGTTTGAACTGGCTTTTTAACACACACACAAAAATGCATTTAAGCATAAACTATTAAGATACTCATAAAAATAAACCACTCATTATTTTTATCCTAGACCCCCTAGAGACAGGAAATTCATACTTTAGATAAACTGATGATACATCACAGACTCTTGCAAAATAAGCAAGTATTTTCAAATTTTGACACAAGTAGGGTAAAATAGGTAGTCAAAATATATGGCTTATAAAACAACAGATTTTTAGTTAGATGTTCCTACTTCCATTCCTCAACTGATGTTGATTTTATAGTTCTTATATAAGCGAGTAACAACAATTAAACTGAAGACAAATTTATACCATATGTTATGTGTTCTAACTTTCATTGTCGGGTCCGAATTAGAGAGGAACTCTTTTACTATAGTGTAATATCTTTTTCGGACATTTCTGCTGCTTCTACTTGCAGCTAAGGATTTTTTTTTTTTTTTTTTGCTTTTATTTTTTAATCTCATATTTAGTAAATGGGGTAAAATGGGTACATGGTTAGGCTTAATATTCTGCATCTTGTGTAGGATAGATACAGAATGATTTTTTCCTTTAAATAAATAATTCATTTATGATAAATCGAAAATTAATGAAACAAATATTCCATATAATAACTATTTAAAAAAAAAAATCCTGCACGGAAAATTACCAGTTTTCTCTCGTGAAAAGGAGCGAATAATTGTTTAATCTTTAAAACTTTGGTTATCAGAGGGATCTAAAAAGTACAGTTAAAAACTTTACAGAGGCATTAATCTCCTTTAAGGAAAATGAAAATACCATTCATTGATTTTTTACCGGGTCCTAATTAAAATTAAAAGTCAAAAAAATTTTTAAATCAATTTTTAAAAAATTGGACACTTAAGGGTTAAAAAAAGAACTATTTCTAATAATATTTAAACACTTTCTCTACATCATTCTTCATATTCATTCACAAACCCTTTTTCACATCTGTAACATATCTCTAGAAACTGAAAAGAAACGAAACAATAGTATTGGGAACAGTGGAACAACAGAACATGTGTAAAAAATGAATTTGCAAGACCAATGAAAACGATTTCAGTGGTACATACAGAAGATTAGAGACCCAGAGAGTGACTTCGACTCAATTTCCAAACATACTGAAAACTATTGTGATATAAAAATCAGACATACTTTCATATAAGTGTAGATAGATAATGTCTACCATAAACATAACACACATTTTAATAAAATGACTGGAATTTCAATAATTTACTGACACAAGAAATTTGAGTATTCCATTGAACTTGGTATAATCCAAAATTTTTACAATATCTTAATGATATATTCATCTCAAAATAAAATTTGAGTTAGAGAGTAAATCATGCATATACACATCAAAAATTTTTTTAAAAAAATATCAGATAGATGGGGATTTAATAGTATAACAAACCATGCATAAAACATGAATTATCTAGTTTTTTTAACCCTTTATATCCCGAAGGTACTTAAAAGTACCCATTTAAGCATATTTATATCTTTTTGATATGACAAGTTTTCCTCTGTGAGCTCACAAGAAGACGAAGAACATAATTCCGACCGCAAGTAATATATGGCAGCTGCAATAAGAAAAGGAATTTTATAAAAAAATTATCATCAATTCAGTTATTTTAATTACACTTTCCTAGGATTATTTTGCCCCAACATTATACAATGCTGCAAAAAAAAAAAACTTGACAATAAATTAATTTGGGGTATAAAGGGTTAAATATACATTCTTTTGTGCAGATAACGTCATATCATTAAAAGTGTTTTATTAACACTATCATAATACAGTAGAACCCCGGGAATCCGAAATTCCGGAAAATCCAAACCTTTTTTCAATTTTCTGAAAAATGAAGGGAAAATAACAATTACGAATCAGAAATAAAGCTAATGCTTATTCCCAATTTAAAAGAAGTATTTGAATTCATCTTTGAGAATGAATACGGCTCCTTAATGAGTAGAAACAGACGCGGATATCTTCTTTTTACCCTCAACTTGTTTGCCACTGTACCGTGCGAATCGCCGCATGCTGTTTCTGTACATCTTCAAAGAGCACTCAGAGTTGATACTCTACTGCATTTGGTATATCAAGAGTATCAGAATTTCCTGGATAATCCGAATAAAGATCAGCCCCTATTAGTTTGGATTCTCGAGGTTCCACTGTGTTGCCAAAATATCAAACCGTACTTACCTTAATATTTAAGAATTCGGTGAAATCTGTTGTTTTCTTTTTGCAGCAGGACCATTTCTTGTATGCATCGTGGAAAACTGGAAGACCAGGGTGGTGCAGGCAAGAGTCTGGAATTCATAGAATCATCAGATTAAACATTCGCAAGAATACTGGAATTTCTTGAGAAATCGTAGACATCTGAAGTGATCCCTCTGTAATCCAGCAGATATCGGATAAGAGGATTTCTGGATTAACCCGTAAATACCCAGGGTCCTATTTATACAACAGTTACATTTCACTTCTGTGGCTAAATGCCTTCTTTTGCTTTGTCTATGAAGTCAACAGATACCTCTAACTCCTGTACAGTTTACAACTGGCATATCGTCGCTTAACGAGCAACGACACCCATCTCGATTTTTTTAAATTTCAAAGAGGAAGAAAATACTCAACTTTTTGCAACCAATAACCTAAATCTCTGAATTTTTTTCACATCTGGTAGAAATATGTGGTCTTATGTTTACATCAGATGTAAAAAATATTCAGAAAGTAGTATTTAGTTGTATATTAGTATTTTCTTCCTCCTTGAAATTTCAAAAAATTGAGATGGGTTTGCTTGATACGCGATGATATACATTTAACTAGTCAGATTTTGAAGTCATGTTTCAAAATCTTCAAAAATGTGTTTAAAACTATAATTTAATAAATGATTCTGTATGTCAATCTTTTTATAAACATTTTCTAAAAAATAAAATTTAAAAAAAAAAATCTCTTCGGAACCCTTAATTTTACTTGAGTTTTCTTACTCTTGATGTTTCAAACATAAAAGAAATTTACCGAAATCTATGCTTTGAATTAATTTAGACATCAATGGGTTGACAAAAGCACCAGATTAGTGGAGGTTCATTTAAATAAATTGCATTTTAATTTCCATTTAATTTTTTCTGTATTTTGCATAATGTTCATTATGCAAAATACAGTACTACAAATATTAAATACTACAAAACCTGATGCCCATGTGTAGATTGCTCTCTCTTGCGTCGTCATGCAGTGGTTTTTATCTTTCATACTACCCACGCACCCAACTAAAAACGTTGGACAACTGGAGGAGCTGGATTATAGAGGGTTTCAGTTCAGTTATATTTACATCCTATTTTGGGACAGTGGTCAGATGACAAGGTCGACACCCAAGCTGGCACCCCTTCGAAATTTCCACACTATACAGAAGCAAGAACATTTTACACCAACAGATTTAACAAGCATCACGCCTGCTCACACAGTGGATCTTTGGTTTAATCAGGCAGAACCTCCTGGCCAAAAAATTATCACTGGGGCCCTCTGGATTCTATAGAAATCGCTGTATTTAGTGTTATGCAGATATTACCCAATCTATTGATCAATTTGACACTGAATAATATCATTTGGAGAATTTTCCTCCCCCTCCCAAACTACATAACTAGAATTACTATTTACATCTACAGTGTTAAAAAAGTAACTGAATTTTGCGTAATTACATAAATCTTTTTTTAACATACATGACGGCTCAATGGTAAATAAAATCAACAATTATATAAATTCAATACTAAAGGAACTTGAGAAATTTTAAATTCAGAATAATATTTACACATAATTTCATTCAGTGAGTGAATTGAAACTATAAATTGTTATTAAATGAGACATTTAAATGATCCCAAAACACCCAAATTTGATTTGTTTTTGCATATTGAAAATCTTCTATAATCACCATATATTCTTAACTGTTTACAGACCAATGTCCCAATTGGCAACATCGAATTAAAAATTCATTTAAAAATAAAATATAGTTTTTAAAAAAATTGATAATTATAACTGAAAGCAATTTTGATTTTTTTTTTTTTATATATAGAAATTAAGTTTCAGATATAAAATGGGCAATGTACAAATATTCTTAAAAATGGGGGGTTTTTTTACATTTAATTAGTGAAGAGCATAAAAATTCTTAAAAAATTAAAAAGTGATCCAAAATTTCTAAAACTCCGTACACATAGTTAAAAATGTCCATATTACTAAGAACACATAAAATATAATTATATAGATAAGAAAGGCATTTGCTATAATTCATTATAGTTCCATGTTCCTAATAAGGAACGTTGGCCAGTGGTCACTATTCTGTGAGAGTAGGAATTTCTCTATTGTGAGTTTTCACTGAAAGCAAAATGGAAAGGACAATTCTCTTATAATTCTGGGAAGGAAATTCCCTTCAGTTGTTAAAAGGTTAATGCTTTAATTTTGACGAAGAAAATTACCCCCCCCCCCCCCCCCCCGCCGCCGCGTTAATTATAAATTTGTTGGATTATCATTTTATGTACAACTAAAATTATAATTCTGCAGTGCTTTTTCTTCTAATTAATGCATTCATCTTCCAATCCAGCTAATAAAAAAATATTCTTATGCATAGAACAAAAACTTACACACAAGAGAATGGAAATTTGATTCAAATTTTTTTTGATTTGGGGGTAGGTGGGGTTGATCAGTTGCATAAATTGCGAGCAACTACAGTCACATCTTTGCAAAAAGAAACGGCGATATATTTTATTTGCAAAATGTACTAAATATAGTTTTTGTTTATGGATGGCTATTGCATACAGTAACTCGCAGGAAACGTAACCAAATCGCTCATCTGGAGTTTTGTCGAGAAGGTACAATTAACTTTTCAAGAAATGGGTCAAAAAAGGATGGACCTCAAACATTGCCAAAAGTTACCATTTGTGTATCGTAGCAAAATAGTGCTGGTCATTGCCTTATTGCAACAGCTCATATAAACATGCATAATGTAAAGAAAATACAAGATTACAGTGCAATGAGGGCAAAAAAAAAGGAGTGGGGCGGTATTCGAACTACTTCCCAGAATGCCGTAGGATTAAATTATAAAATTTAATTTTCTGAACTTTTTTATGCAAAATATAATTGTTATTCATTTCAAATCACACATTTTCAATTACATTCACATCTGTGCTTAGTTATAAAAATAAGTTTTACAATACTTTGCCTTATTATGCAGTCTTATCATATCTGTTATTCATTTCAATCTCTAGTGTAATGAGCTTAATCAGAATTGGCCAATGGGTACTTTTCCATTAGCCGGGCGCAAATGTCGGCAATTGTGAACCAGACGCGAGCCAAGTCGCCGGGCACAAATGTCGCCAAAATTTGGCGGAATTCTGCATTATTTGGCGATTTTTCACTTGCGCCCTGCTAAAATGATGTCGCCAATTGTGAACCAAACGCGAGCAAAGTTGCCGGGCGCAAATGTCGCCAAAATTAGGCGGAATTCTACATTATTTGGCGATTTTTCGCTTGCGCCCGGCTAACGGAAAAGTACCAGCCAATGTTTCCAATTGGGAACATTAAAAAAAAACTTATATAAAAATTTTTTATTCACATTTTAATGATTGATATATTAAACTAAAGCATTAGAAGGTGAAATATGCAAAAAAAGTAACCAAAAATGAACCTGGATCTGAATTTGACCTGTAAGCGGTTAATCTACACTTCTTTAGAATATAAACTTACATTCTTTATTATGTATTAAATATTTAAAATAATTTGGTTCTCTGATTGTAAAAATGAACAGAACATTTTTTTATCAGGAGGAAATTACACTATACTTAAAATGTTATTTTATGTAGATTTACTTTTATTTTTCAGCAGAGAAATAAGTTCATCATTTGCTACCCATTCAATTATTTGAAAAATAAATTTCACCTTCTTTATTACTACTGGGATCAAACGTCTGTCCACAAGACCTGTTGTAACACTGCAGCTTTCCATCACCAGACATTTTGATCAGAATCTGAAACATAAACAGTCGTAAACAATATAAAAAAAAAAATTATTAAAGCACGCTTCTGTGTTACAGCAG